>JANJGN010001383.1:7500-105000 GCA_026770705.1 Isurus oxyrinchus | reverse complement strand
TTTTGATGTTCTGTTCTGTTGCTAGTTTTGATGTTCTGTTCTGTTGCTAGTTTTGATGTTTTGTTCTGGGGCTAGTTTTGATGTTTTGTTCTGGGGCTAGTTTTGATGTTCTGTTCTGGGGCTAGTTTTGATGTTCTGTTCTGGGGCTAGTTTTGATGTTCTGTTCTGGGGCTAGTTTTGATGTTCTGTTCTGGGGCTAGTTTTGATGTTCTGTTCTGGGGCTAGTTTTGATGTTCTGTTCTGGGGCTAGTTTTGATGTTCTGTTCTGGGGCTAGGTTTGATGTTCTGTTCTGGGGATAGTTTTGATTTTCTGTTCTGGGGATAGTTTTGATGTTCTGTTCTGGGGCTAGTTTTGATTTTCTGTTCTGTTGCTAGTTTTGATGTTCTGTTCTGTTGCTAGTTTTGATGTTCTGTTCTGTTGCTAGTTTTGATTTTCTGTTCTGGGGATATTTTTGATGTTCTGTTCTGTTACTAGTTTTGATGTTCTGTTCCGTTGCTAGTTTTGATGTTCTGTTCTGTTGCTAGTTTTGATGTTCTGTTCTGGGGCTAGTTTTGATGTTCTGTTCTGTTGCTAGTTTTGATGTTCTGTTCTGGGGAAAGTTTTGATGTTCTGTTCTGGGGATAGTTTTGATGTTCTGTTCTGTTCCTAGTTTTGATGTTCTGTTCTGGGGCTAGTTTTGATGTTCTGATCTTGTGTTAGTTTTGATGTTCTGTTCTGGGGATAGTTTTGATGTTCTGTTCTGTTGCTAGTTTTGATGTTCTGTTCTGGGGAAAGTTTTGATGTTCTGTTCTGGGGATAGTTTTGATGTTCTGTTCTGGGGTTTGTTTTGATGTTCTGTTCTGTTGCTAGTTTTGATGTTCTGTTCTGTTGCTAGTTTTGATGTTCTGTTCTGTTGCTAGTTTTGATGTTCTGTTCTGTTGCTAGTTTTGATGTTCTGTTCTGGGGTTTGTTTTGATGTTCTGTTCTGTTGCTAGTTTTGATGTTCTGTTCTGTTGCTAGTTTTGATGTTCTGTTCTGGGGATAGTTTTGATGTTCTGTTCTGTTGCTAGTTTTGATGTTCTGTTCTGTTGCTAGTTTTGATGTTCTGTTCTGTTGCTAGTTTTTATGATCTGTTCTGGGGATAGTTTTGATGTTCTGTTCTGTTGCTAGTTTTGATGTTCTGTTCTGTTGCTAGTTTTGATGTTCTGTTCTGTTGCTAGTTTTGATGTTCTGTTCTGTTGCTAGTTTTGTTGTTTTGTTCTGGGGCTAGTTTTGATGTTTTGTTCTGGGGCTAGTTTTGATGTTCTGTTCTGGGGCGAGGTTTGATGTTCTGTTCTGGGGCTAGTTTTGATTTTCTGTTCTGGGGATAGTTTTGATGTTCTGTTCTGGGGCTAGGTTTGATGTTCTGTTCTGGGGCTAGTTTTGATTTTCTGTTCTGTTGCTAGTTTTGATGTTCTGTTCTGTTGCTAGTTTTGATGTTCTGTTCTGTTGCTAGTTTTGATGTTCTGTTCTGGGGCTAGTTTTGATGTTCTGTTCAGGGGCTAGTTTTGATGTTCTGTTCTGTTGCTAGTTTTAATGTTCTGTTCTGTTGCTAGTTTTGATGTTCTGTTCTGTTGCTAGTTTTGATGATCTGTTCTGGGGATAGTTTTGATGTTCTGTTCTGTTGCTAGTTTTGATGTTCTGTTCTGTTGCTAGTTTTGATGTTCTGTTCTGTTGCTAGTTTTGATGTTCTGTTCTGTTGCTAGTTTTGATTTTCTGTTCTGGGGATATTTTTGATGTTCTGTTCTGTTACTAGTTTTGATGTTCTGTTCTGTTGCTAGTTTTGATGTTCTGTTCTGTTGCTAGTTTTGATGTTCTGTTCTGGGGCTAGTTTTGATGTTCTGTTCTGTTGCTAGTTTTGATGTTCTGTTCTGGGGAAAGTTTTGATGTTCTGTTCTGGGGATAGTTTTGATGTTCTGTTCTGTTCCTAGTTTTGATGTTCTGTTCTGGGGCTAGTTTTGATGTTCTGATCTTGTGTTAGTTTTGATGTTCTGTTCTGGGGATAGTTTTGATGTTCTGTTCTGTTGCTAGTTTTGATGTTCTGTTCTGGGGAAAGTTTTGATGTTCTGTTCTGGGGATAGTTTTGATGTTCTGTTCTGGGGTTTGTTTTGATGTTCTGTTCTGTTGCTAGTTTTGATGTTCTGTTCTGTTGCTAGTTTTGATGTTCTGTTCTGTTGCTAGTTTTGATGTTCTGTTCTGGGGTTTGTTTTGATGTTCTGTTCTGTTGCTAGTTTTGATGTTCTGTTCTGTTGCTAGTTTTGATGTTCTGTTCTGGTGATAGTTTTGATGTTCTGTTCTGTTGCTAGTTTTGATGTTCTGTTCTGTTGCTAGTTTTGATGTTCTGTTCTGTTGCTAGTTTTGATGTTCTGTTCTGGGGCTAGTTTTGATGTTTTGTTCTGGGGCTAGTTTTGAAGTTCTGTTCTGGGGCTAGTTTTGATGTTTTGTTCTGGGGCTAGTTTTGATGTTCTGTTCTGGGGCTAGGTTTGATGTTCTGTTCTGGGGCTAGTTTTGATTTTCTGTTCTGGGGATAGTTTTGATGTTCTGTTCTGGGGCTAAGTTTGATGTTCTGTTCTGTTGCTAGTTTTGATGCTCTGTTCTGTTGCTAGTTTTGATGTTTTGTTCTGGGGCTAGTTTTGATGTTCTGTTCTGGGGCTAGGTTTGATGTTCTGTTCTGGGGCTAGTTTTGATTTTCTGTTCTGGGGCTAGTTTTGATGTTCTGTTCTGGGGCTAGGTTTGATGTTCTGTTCTGGGGCTAGTTTTGATTTTCTGTTCTGTTGCTAGTTTTGATGTTCTGTTCTGTTGCTAGTTTTGATGTTCTGTTCTGTTGCTAGTTTTGATTTTCTGTTCTGGGGATATTTTTGATGTTCTGTTCTGTTACTAGTTTTGATGTTCTGTTCTGTTGCTAGTTTTGATGTTCTGTTCTGGGGCTAGTTTTGATGTTCTGTTCTGTTGCTAGTTTTGATGTTCTGTTCTGGGGAAAGTTTTGATGTTCTGTTCTGGGGATAGTTTTGATGTTCTGTTCTGTTCCTAGTTTTGATGTTCTGTTCTGGGGCTAGTTTTGATGTTCTGATCTTGTGTTAGTTTTGATGTTCTGTTCTGGGGATAGTTTTGATGTTCTGTTCTGTTGCTAGTTTTGATGTTCTGTTCTGGGGAAAGTTTTGATGTTCTGTTCTGGGGATAGTTTTGATGTTCTGTTCTGGGGTTTGTTTTGATGTTCTGTTCTGTTGCTAGTTTTGATGTTCTGTTCTGTTGCTAGTTTTGATGTTCTGTTCTGTTGCTAGTTTTGATGTTCTGTTCTGGGGTTTGTTTTGATGTTCTGTTCTGTTGCTAGTTTTGATGTTCTGTTCTGTTGCTAGTTTTGATGTTCTGTTCTGGGGATAGTTTTGATGTTCTGTTCTGTTGCTAGATTTGATGTTCTGTTCTGTTGCTAGTTTTGATGTTCTGTTCTGTTGCTAGATTTGATGTTCTGTTCTGTTGCTAGTTTTGATGATCTGTTCTGTTGCTAGTTTTGATGTTCTGTTCTGGGGCTAGTTTTGATGTTCTGTTCTGTTGCTAGTTTTGATGTTCCATTCTGTTGCTAGTTTTGATGTTCTGTTTTGGGGATAGTTTTGATGTTCTGTTCTGGGGATAGTTTTGATGTTCTGTTCTGTTGCGAGTTTTGATGATCTGTTCTGTTGCTAGTTTTGATGTTCTGTTCTGTTGCTAGTTTTGATGATCTGTTCTGGGGATAGTTTTGATGTTCTGTTCTGTTGCTAGTTTTGATGTTCTGTTCTGTTACTAGTTTTGATGTTCTGTTCTGGGTGTAGTTTTGATGTTCTGTCCTGTTGCTAGTTTTGATGTTCTGTTCTGTTGCTAGTTTTGATGTTCTGTTCTGTTGCTAGTTTTGATGTTCTGTTCTGTTGCTAGTTTTGATGTTCTGTTCTGGGGATAGTTTTGATGTTCTGTTCTGTTGCTAGTTTTGATGTTCAGTTCTGTTGCTAGTTTTGATGTTCTGTTCCGTTGCTAGTTTTGATGTTCTGTTCTGGGGCTAGTTTTGATGTTCTGTTCCGTTACTAGTTTTGATGTTCTGTTCTGTTGCTAGATTTGATGTTCTGTTCTGTTGCTAGTTTTGATGTTCTGTTCTGTTGCTAGTTTTGATGTTCTGTTCTGTTGCTAGTTTTGATGTTCTGTTCTGTTGCTAGTTTTGATGTTTTGTTCTGGGGCTAGTTTTGATGTTCTGTTCTGGGGCTAGGTTTGATGTTCTGTTCTGGGGCTAGTTTTGATGTTCTGTTCTGGGGCTAAGTTTGATGTTCTGTTCTGTTGCTAGTTTTGATGCTCTGTTCTGTTGCTAGTTTTGATGTTTTGTTCTGGGGCTAGTTTTGATGTTCTGTTCTGGGGATAGTTTTGATGTTTTGTTCTGGGGCTAGGTTTGATGTTCTGTTCTGGGGCTAGTTTTGATTTTCTGTTCTGTTGCTAGTTTTGATGTTCTGTTCTGTTGCTAGTTTTGATGTTCTGTTCTGTTGCTAGTTTTGATTTTCTGTTCTGGGGATATTTTTGATGTTCTGTTCTGTTGCTAGTTTTGATGTTCTGTTCTGTTGCTAGTTTTGATGTTCTGTTCTGGGGCTAGTTTTGATGTTCTGTTCTGTTGCTAGTTTTGATGTTCTGTTCTGTTGCTAGTTTTGATGTTCTGTTCTGTTGCTAGTTTTGATGTTCTGTTCTGTTGCTAGTTTTGATGTTCTGTTCTGGGGATAGTTTTGATGTTCTGTTCTGTTGCTAGTTTTGATGTTCTGTTCTGTTGCTAGTTTTGATGTTCTGTTCTGTTGCTAGTTTTGATGATCTGTTCTGGGGATAGTTTTGATGTTCTGTTCTGTTGCTAGTTTTGATGTTCTGTTCTGTTGCTAGTTTTGATGTTCTGTTCTGTTGCTAGTTTTGATGTTCTGTTCTGGGGCTAGTTTTGATGTTCTGTTCTGTTGCTAGTTTTGATGTTCTGTTCTGTTGCTAGTTTTGATGTTCTGTTCTGTTGCTAGTTTTGATGTTCTGTTCTGTTGCTAGTTTTGATGTTCTGTTCTGGGGATAGTTTTGATGTTCTGTTCTGTTGCTAGTTTTGATGTTCTGTTCTGTTGCTAGTTTTGATGTTCTGTTCTGTTGCTAGTTTTGATGATCTGTTCTGGGGATAGTTTTGATGTTCTGTTCTGTTGCTAGTTTTGATGTTCTGTTCTGTTGCTAGTTTTGATGTTCTGTTCTGTTGCTAGTTTTGATGTTTTGTTCTGGGGCTAGTTTTGATGTTTTGTTCTGGGGCTAGTTTTGATGTTCTGTTCTGGGGCTAGGTTTGATGTTCTGTTCTGGGGCTAGTTTTGATTTTCTGTTCTGTGGATAGTTTTGATGTTCTGTTCTGGGGCTAAGTTTGATGTTCTGTTCTGTTGCTAGTTTTGATGCTCTGTTCTGTTGCTAGTTTTGATGTTTTGTTCTGGGGCTAGTTTTGATGTTCTGTTCTGGGGCTAGGTTTGATGTTCTGTTCTGGGGCTAGTTTTGATTTTCTGTTCTGGGGATAGTTTTGATGTTCTGTTCTGGGGCTAGGTTTGATGTTCTGTTCTGGGGCTAGTTTTGATTTTCTGTTCTGTTGCTAGTTTTGATGTTCTGTTCTGTTGCTAGTTTTGATGTTCTGTTCTGTTGCTAGTTTTGATTTTCTGTTCTGGGGATATTTTTGATGTTCTGTTCTGTTACTAGTTTTGATGTTCTGTTCTGTTGCTAGTTTTGATGTTCTGTTCTGTTGCTAGTTTTGATGTTCTGTTCTGTTGCTAGTTTTGATGTTCTGTTCTGGGGAAAGTTTTGATGTTCTGTTCTGGGGATAGTTTTGATGTTCTGTTCTGTTCCTAGTTTTGATGTTCTGTTCTGGGGCTAGTTTTGATGTTCTGATCTTGTGTTAGTTTTGATGTTCTGTTCTGGGGATAGTTTTGATGTTCTGTTCTGTTGCTAGTTTTGATGTTCTGTTCTGGGGAAAGTTTTGATGTTCTGTTCTGGGGATAGTTTTGATGTTCTGTTCTGGGGTTTGTTTTGATGTTCTGTTCTGTTGCTAGTTTTGATGTTCTGTTCTGTTGCTAGTTTTGATGTTCTGTTCTGTTGCTAGTTTTGATGTTCTGTTCTGGGGTTTGTTTTGATGTTCTGTTCTGTTGCTAGTTTTGATGTTCTGTTCTGTTGCTAGTTTTGATGTTCTGTTCTGGGGATAGTTTTGATGTTCTGTTCTGTTGCTAGTTTTGATGTTCTGTTCTGTTGCTAGTTTTGATGTTCTGTTCTGTTGCTAGATTTGATGTTCTGTTCTGTTGCTAGTTTTGATGATCTGTTCTGTTGCTAGTTTTGATGTTCTGTTCTGGGGCTAGTTTTGATGTTCTGTTCTGTTGCTAGTTTTGATGTTCCATTCTGTTGCTAGTTTTGATGTTCTGTTTTGGGGATAGTTTTGATGTTCTGTTCTGGGGATAGTTTTGATGTTCTGTTCTCTTGCGAGTTTTGATGATCTGTTCTGTTGCTAGTTTTGATGTTCTGTTCTGTTGCTAGTTTTGATGATCTGTTCTGGGGATAGTTTTGATGTTCTGTTCTGTTGCTAGTTTTGATGTTCTGTTCTGTTACTAGTTTTGATGTTCTGTTCTGGGTGTAGTTTTGATGTTCTGTCCTGTTGCTAGTTTTGATGTTCTGTTCTGTTGCTAGTTTTGATGTTCTGTTCTGTTGCTAGTTTTGATGTTCTGCTCTGTTGCTAGTTTTGATGTTCTGTTCTGGGGATAGTTTTGATGTTCTGTTCTGTTGCTAGTTTTGATGTTCAGTTCTGTTGCTAGTTTTGATGTTCTGTTCCGTTACTAGTTTTGATGTTCTGTTCTGGGGCTAGTTTTGATGTTCTGTTCCGTTACTAGTTTTGATGTTCTGTTCTGTTGCTAGTTTTGATGTTCTGTTCTGTTGCTAGTTTTGATGTTCTGTTCTGTTGCTAGTTTTGATGTTCTGTTCTGTTGCTAGTTTTGATGTTCTGTTCTGTTGCTAGTTTTGATGTTTTGTTCTGGGGCTAGTTTTGATGTTCTGTTCTGGGGCTAGGTTTGATGTTCTGTTCTGGGGCTAGGTTTGATGTTCTGTTCTGGGGATAGTTTTGATGTTCTGTTCTGGGGCTAGGTTTGATGTTCTGTTCTGGGGCTAGTTTTGATTTTCTGTTCTGTTGCTAGTTTTGATGTTCTGTTCTGTTGCTAGTTTTGATGTTCTGTTCTGTTGCTAGTTTTGATTTTCTGTTCTGGGGATATTTTTGATGTTCTGTTCTGTTACTAGTTTTGATGTTCTGTTCTGTTGCTAGTTTTGATGTTCTGTTCTGTTGCTAGTTTTGATGTTCTGTTCTGGGGCTAGTTTTGATGTTCTGTTCTGTTGCTAGTTTTGATGTTCTGTTCTGTTGCTAGTTTTGATGTTCTGTTCTGTTGCTAGTTTTGATGATCTGTTCTGGGGATAGTTTTGATGTTCTGTTCTGTTGCTAGTTTTGATGTTCTGTTCTGTTGCTAGTTTTGATGTTCTGTTCTGTTGCTAGTTTTGATGTTCTGTTCTGTTGCTAGTTTTGATGTTTTGTTCTGGGGCTAGTTTTGATGTTTTGTTCTGGGGCTAGTTTTGATGTTCTGTTCTGGGGCTAGGTTTGATGTTCTGTTCTGGGGATAGTTTTGATTTTCTGTTCTGGGGATAGTTTTGATGTTCTGTTCTGGGGCTAAGTTTGATGTTCTGTTCTGTTGCTAGTTTTGATGCTCTCTTCTGTTGCTAGTTTTGATGTTTTGTTCTGGGGCTAGTTTTGATGTTCTGTTCTGGGGCTAGGTTTGATGTTCTGTTCTGGGGCTAGTTTTGATTTTCTGTTCTGGGGATAGTTTTGATGTTCTGTTCTGGGGCTAGGTTTGATGTTCTGTTCTGGGGCTAGTTTTGATTTTCTGTTCTGTTGCTAGTTTTGATGTTCTGTTCTGTTGCTAGTTTTGATGTTCTGTTCTGTTGCTAGTTTTGATTTTCTGTTCTGGGGATATTTTTGATTTTCTGTTCTGTTACTAGTTTTGATGTTCTGTTCTGTTCCTAGTTTTGATGTTCTGTTCTGTTCCTAGTTTTGATGTTCTGTTCTGGGGCTAGTTTTGATGTTCTGTTCTGGGGCTAGTTTTGATGTTCTGATCTTGTGTTAGTTTTGATGTTCTGTTCTGGGGATAGTTTTGATGTTCTGTTCTGTTGCTAGTTTTGATGTTCTGTTCTGGGGAAAGTTTTGATGTTCTGTTCTGGGGATAGTTTTGATGTTCTGTTCTGGGGTTTGTTATGATGTTCTGTTCTGTTGCTAGTTTTGATGTTCTGTTCTGTTGCTAGTTTTGATGTTCTGTTCTGTTGCTAGTTTTGATGTTCTGTTCTGGGGTTTGTTTTGATGTTCTGTTCTGTTGCTAGTTTTGATGTTCTGTTCTGTTGCTAGTTTTGATGTTCTGTTCTGTTGCTAGTTTTGATGTTCTGTTCTGTTGCTAGTTTTGATGTTCTGTTCTGTTGCTAGTTTTGATGTTCTGTTCTGTTGCTAGTTTTGATGTTCTGTTCTGGGGTTTGTTTTGATGTTCTGTTCTGTTGCTAGTTTTGATGTTCTGTTCTGTTGCTAGTTTTGATGTTCTGTTCTGGGGATAGTTTTGATGTTCTGTTCTGTTGCTAGTTTTGATGTTCTGTTCTGTTGCTAGTTTTGATGTTCTGTTCCGTTGCTAGTTTTGATGTTCTGTTCTGGGGCTAGTTTTGATGTTCTGTTCTGTTGCTAGTTTTGATGTTCTGTTCTGTTGCTAGTTTTGATGTTCTGTTCTGGGGATAGTTTTGATGTTCTGTTCTGTTGCTAGTTTTGATGTTCAGTTCTGTTGCTAGTTTTGATGTTCTGTTCCGTTGCTAGTTTTGATGTTCTGTTCTGGGGCTAGTTTTGATGTTCTGTTCCGTTACTAGTTTTGATGTTCTGTTCTGTTGCTAGTTTTGATGTTCTGTTCTGTTGCTAGTTTTGATGTTCTGTTCTGTTGCTAGTTTTGATGTTCTGTTCTGTTGCTAGTTTTGATGTTCTGTTCTGTTGCTAGTTTTGATGTTTTGTTCTGGGGCTAGTTTTGATGTTCTGTTCTGGGGCTAGGTTTGATGTTCTGTTCTGGGGCTAGTTTTGATGTTCTGTTCTGGGGCTAAGTTTGATGTTCTGTTCTGTTGCTAGTTTTGATGCTCTGTTCTGTTGCTAGTTTTGATGTTTTGTTCTGGGGCTAGTTTTGATGTTCTGTTCTGGGGATAGTTTTGATGTTTTGTTCTGGGGCTAGGTTTGATGTTCTGTTCTGGGGCTAGTTTTGATTTTCTGTTCTGTTGCTAGTTTTGATGTTCTGTTCTGTTGCTAGTTTTGATGTTCTGTTCTGTTGCTAGTTTTGATTTTCTGTTCTGGGGATATTTTTGATGTTCTGTTCTGTTGCTAGTTTTGATGTTCTGTTCTGTTGCTAGTTTTGATGTTCTGTTCTGGGGCTAGTTTTGATGTTCTGTTCTGTTGCTAGTTTTGATGTTCTGTTCTGTTGCTAGTTTTGATGTTCTGTTCTGTTGCTAGTTTTGATGTTCTGTTCTGTTGCTAGTTTTGATGTTCTGTTCTGGGGATAGTTTGGATGTTCTGTTCTGTTGCTAGTTTTGATGTTCTGTTCTGTTGCTAGTTTTGATGTTCTGTTCTGTTGCTAGTTTTGATGATCTGTTCTGGGGATAGTTTTGATGTTCTGTTCTGTTGCTAGTTTTGATGTTCTGTTCTGTTGCTAGTTTTGATGTTCTGTTCTGTTGCTAGTTTTGATGTTCTGTTCTGGGGCTAGTTTTGATGTTCTGTTCTGTTGCTAGTTTTGATGTTCTGTTCTGTTGCTAGTTTTGATGTTCTGTTCTGTTGCTAGTTTTGATGTTCTGTTCTGTTGCTAGTTTTGATGTTCTGTTCTGGGGATAGTTTTGATGTTCTGTTCTGTTGCTAGTTTTGATGTTCTGTTCTGTTGCTAGTTTTGATGTTCTGTTCTGTTGCTAGTTTTGATGATCTGTTCTGGGGATAGTTTTGATGTTCTGTTCTGTTGCTAGTTTTGATGTTCTGTTCTGTTGCTAGTTTTGATGTTCTGTTCTGTTGCTAGTTTTGATGTTTTGTTCTGGGGCTAGTTTTGATGTTTTGTTCTGGGGCTAGTTTTGATGTTCTGTTCTGGGGCTAGGTTTGATGTTCTGTTCTGGGGCTAGTTTTGATTTTCTGTTCTGGGGATAGTTTTGATGTTCTGTTCTGGGGCTAAGTTTGATGTTCTGTTCTGTTGCTAGTTTTGATGCTCTGTTCTGTTGCTAGTTTTGATGTTCTGTTCTGTTGCTAGTTTTGATGTTCTGTTCTGTTGCTAGTTTTGATGTTCTGTTCTGTTGCTAGTTTTGATGTTCTGTTCTGGGGATAGTTTTGATGTTCTGTTCTGTTGCTAGTTTTGATGTTCAGTTCTGTTGCTAGTTTTGATGTTCTGTTCCGTTGCTAGTTTTGATGTTCTGTTCTGGGGCTAGTTTTGATGTTCTGTTCCGTTACTAGTTTTGATGTTCTGTTCTGTTGCTAGATTTGATGTTCTGTTCTGTTGCTAGTTTTGATGTTCTGTTCTGTTGCTAGTTTTGATGTTCTGTTCTGTTGCTAGTTTTGATGTTCTGTTCTGTTGCTAGTTTTGATGTTTTGTTCTGGGGCTAGTTTTGATGTTCTGTTCTGGGGCTAGGTTTGATGTTCTGTTCTGGGGCTAGTTTTGATGTTCTGTTCTGGGGCTAAGTTTGATGTTCTGTTCTGTTGCTAGTTTTGATGCTCTGTTCTGTTGCTAGTTTTGATGTTTTGTTCTGGGGCTAGTTTTGATGTTCTGTTCTGGGGATAGTTTTGATGTTTTGTTCTGGGGCTAGGTTTGATGTTCTGTTCTGGGGCTAGTTTTGATTTTCTGTTCTGTTGCTAGTTTTGATGTTCTGTTCTGTTGCTAGTTTTGATGTTCTGTTCTGTTGCTAGTTTTGATTTTCTGTTCTGGGGATATTTTTGATGTTCTGTTCTGTTGCTAGTTTTGATGTTCTGTTCTGTTGCTAGTTTTGATGTTCTGTTCTGGGGCTAGTTTTGATGTTCTGTTCTGTTGCTAGTTTTGATGTTCTGTTCTGTTGCTAGTTTTGATGTTCTGTTCTGTTGCTAGTTTTGATGTTCTGTTCTGTTGCTAGTTTTGATGTTCTGTTCTGGGGATAGTTTTGATGTTCTGTTCTGTTGCTAGTTTTGATGTTCTGTTCTGTTGCTAGTTTTGATGTTCTGTTCTGTTGCTAGTTTTGATGATCTGTTCTGGGGATAGTTTTGATGTTCTGTTCTGTTGCTAGTTTTGATGTTCTGTTCTGTTGCTAGTTTTGATGTTCTGTTCTGTTGCTAGTTTTGATGTTCTGTTCTGGGGCTAGTTTTGATGTTCTGTTCTGTTGCTAGTTTTGATGTTCTGTTCTGTTGCTAGTTTTGATGTTCTGTTCTGTTGCTAGTTTTGATGTTCTGTTCTGTTGCTAGTTTTGATGTTCTGTTCTGGGGATAGTTTTGATGTTCTGTTCTGTTGCTAGTTTTGATGTTCTGTTCTGTTGCTAGTTTTGATGTTCTGTTCTGTTGCTAGTTTTGATGATCTGTTCTGGGGATAGTTTTGATGTTCTGTTCTGTTGCTAGTTTTGATGTTCTGTTCTGTTGCTAGTTTTGATGTTCTGTTCTGTTGCTAGTTTTGATGTTTTGTTCTGGGGCTAGTTTTGATGTTTTGTTCTGGGGCTAGTTTTGATGTTCTGTTCTGGGGCTAGGTTTGATGTTCTGTTCTGGGGCTAGTTTTGATTTTCTGTTCTGTGGATAGTTTTGATGTTCTGTTCTGGGGCTAAGTTTGATGTTCTGTTCTGTTGCTAGTTTTGATGCTCTGTTCTGTTGCTAGTTTTGATGTTTTGTTCTGGGGCTAGTTTTGATGTTCTGTTCTGGGGCTAGGTTTGATGTTCTGTTCTGGGGCTAGTTTTGATTTTCTGTTCTGGGGATAGTTTTGATGTTCTGTTCTGGGGCTAGGTTTGATGTTCTGTTCTGGGGCTAGTTTTGATTTTCTGTTCTGTTGCTAGTTTTGATGTTCTGTTCTGTTGCTAGTTTTGATGTTCTGTTCTGTTGCTAGTTTTGATTTTCTGTTCTGGGGATATTTTTGATGTTCTGTTCTGTTACTAGTTTTGATGTTCTGTTCTGTTGCTAGTTTTGATGTTCTGTTCTGTTGCTAGTTTTGATGTTCTGTTCTGTTGCTAGTTTTGATGTTCTGTTCTGGGGAAAGTTTTGATGTTCTGTTCTGGGGATAGTTTTGATGTTCTGTTCTGTTCCTAGTTTTGATGTTCTGTTCTGGGGCTAGTTTTGATGTTCTGATCTTGTGTTAGTTTTGATGTTCTGTTCTGGGGATAGTTTTGATGTTCTGTTCTGTTGCTAGTTTTGATGTTCTGTTCTGGGGAAAGTTTTGATGTTCTGTTCTGGGGATAGTTTTGATGTTCTGTTCTGGGGTTTGTTTTGATGTTCTGTTCTGTTGCTAGTTTTGATGTTCTGTTCTGTTGCTAGTTTTGATGTTCTGTTCTGTTGCTAGTTTTGATGTTCTGTTCTGGGGTTTGTTTTGATGTTCTGTTCTGTTGCTAGTTTTGATGTTCTGTTCTGTTGCTAGTTTTGATGTTCTGTTCTGGGGATAGTTTTGATGTTCTGTTCTGTTGCTAGTTTTGATGTTCTGTTCTGTTGCTAGTTTTGATGTTCTGTTCTGTTGCTAGATTTGATGTTCTGTTCTGTTGCTAGTTTTGATGATCTGTTCTGTTGCTAGTTTTGATGTTCTGTTCTGGGGCTAGTTTTGATGTTCTGTTCTGTTGCTAGTTTTGATGTTCCATTCTGTTGCTAGTTTTGATGTTCTGTTTTGGGGATAGTTTTGATGTTCTGTTCTGGGGATAGTTTTGATGTTCTGTTCTCTTGCGAGTTTTGATGATCTGTTCTGTTGCTAGTTTTGATGTTCTGTTCTGTTGCTAGTTTTGATGATCTGTTCTGGGGATAGTTTTGATGTTCTGTTCTGTTGCTAGTTTTGATGTTCTGTTCTGTTACTAGTTTTGATGTTCTGTTCTGGGTGTAGTTTTGATGTTCTGTCCTGTTGCTAGTTTTGATGTTCTGTTCTGTTGCTAGTTTTGATGTTCTGTTCTGTTGCTAGTTTTGATGTTCTGCTCTGTTGCTAGTTTTGATGTTCTGTTCTGGGGATAGTTTTGATGTTCTGTTCTGTTGCTAGTTTTGATGTTCAGTTCTGTTGCTAGTTTTGATGTTCTGTTCCGTTACTAGTTTTGATGTTCTGTTCTGGGGCTAGTTTTGATGTTCTGTTCCGTTACTAGTTTTGATGTTCTGTTCTGTTGCTAGTTTTGATGTTCTGTTCTGTTGCTAGTTTTGATGTTCTGTTCTGTTGCTAGTTTTGATGTTCTGTTCTGTTGCTAGTTTTGATGTTCTGTTCTGTTGCTAGTTTTGATGTTTTGTTCTGGGGCTAGTTTTGATGTTCTGTTCTGGGGCTAGGTTTGATGTTCTGTTCTGGGGCTAGGTTTGATGTTCTGTTCTGGGGATAGTTTTGATGTTCTGTTCTGGGGCTAGGTTTGATGTTCTGTTCTGGGGCTAGTTTTGATTTTCTGTTCTGTTGCTAGTTTTGATGTTCTGTTCTGTTGCTAGTTTTGATGTTCTGTTCTGTTGCTAGTTTTGATTTTCTGTTCTGGGGATATTTTTGATGTTCTGTTCTGTTACTAGTTTTGATGTTCTGTTCTGTTGCTAGTTTTGATGTTCTGTTCTGTTGCTAGTTTTGATGTTCTGTTCTGGGGCTAGTTTTGATGTTCTGTTCTGTTGCTAGTTTTGATGTTCTGTTCTGTTGCTAGTTTTGATGTTCTGTTCTGTTGCTAGTTTTGATGATCTGTTCTGGGGATAGTTTTGATGTTCTGTTCTGTTGCTAGTTTTGATGTTCTGTTCTGTTGCTAGTTTTGATGTTCTGTTCTGTTGCTAGTTTTGATGTTCTGTTCTGTTGCTAGTTTTGATGTTTTGTTCTGGGGCTAGTTTTGATGTTTTGTTCTGGGGCTAGTTTTGATGTTCTGTTCTGGGGCTAGGTTTGATGTTCTGTTCTGGGGATAGTTTTGATATTCTGTTCTGGGGATAGTTTTGATGTTCTGTTCTGGGGCTAAGTTTGATGTTCTGTTCTGTTGCTAGTTTTGATGCTCTCTTCTGTTGCTAGTTTTGATGTTTTGTTCTGGGGCTAGTTTTGATGTTCTGTTCTGGGGCTAGGTTTGATGTTCTGTTCTGGGGCTAGTTTTGATTTTCTGTTCTGGGGATAGTTTTGATGTTCTGTTCTGGGGCTAGGTTTGATGTTCTGTTCTGGGGCTAGTTTTGATTTTCTGTTCTGTTGCTAGTTTTGATGTTCTGTTCTGTTGCTAGTTTTGATGTTCTGTTCTGTTGCTAGTTTTGATTTTCTGTTCTGGGGATATTTTTGATTTTCTGTTCTGTTACTAGTTTTGATGTTCTGTTCTGTTCCTAGTTTTGATGTTCTGTTCTGTTCCTAGTTTTGATGTTCTGTTCTGGGGCTAGTTTTGATGTTCTGTTCTGGGGCTAGTTTTGATGTTCTGATCTTGTGTTAGTTTTGATGTTCTGTTCTGGGGATAGTTTTGATGTTCTGTTCTGTTGCTAGTTTTGATGTTCTGTTCTGGGGAAAGTTTTGATGTTCTGTTCTGGGGATAGTTTTGATGTTCTGTTCTGGGGTTTGTTATGATGTTCTGTTCTGTTGCTAGTTTTGATGTTCTGTTCTGTTGCTAGTTTTGATGTTCTGTTCTGTTGCTAGTTTTGATGTTCTGTTCTGGGGTTTGTTTTGATGTTCTGTTCTGTTGCTAGTTTTGATGTTCTGTTCTGTTGCTAGTTTTGATGTTCTGTTCTGTTGCTAGTTTTGATGTTCTGTTCTGTTGCTAGTTTTGATGTTCTGTTCTGTTGCTAGTTTTGATGTTCTGTTCTGTTGCTAGTTTTGATGTTCTGTTCTGGGGTTTGTTTTGATGTTCTGTTCTGTTGCTAGTTTTGATGTTCTGTTCTGTTGCTAGTTTTGATGTTCTGTTCTGGGGATAGTTTTGATGTTCTGTTCTGTTGCTAGTTTTGATGTTCTGTTCTGTTGCTAGTTTTGATGTTCTGTTCCGTTGCTAGTTTTGATGTTCTGTTCTGGGGCTAGTTTTGATGTTCTGTTCTGTTGCTAGTTTTGATGTTCTGTTCTGTTGCTAGTTTTGATGTTCTGTTCTGGGGATAGTTTTGATGTTCTGTTCTGTTGCTAGTTTTGATGTTCAGTTCTGTTGCTAGTTTTGATGTTCTGTTCCGTTGCTAGTTTTGATGTTCTGTTCTGGGGCTAGTTTTGATGTTCTGTTCCGTTACTAGTTTTGATGTTCTGTTCTGTTGCTAGTTTTGATGTTCTGTTCTGTTGCTAGTTTTGATGTTCTGTTCTGTTGCTAGTTTTGATGTTCTGTTCTGTTGCTAGTTTTGATGTTCTGTTCTGTTGCTAGTTTTGATGTTTTGTTCTGGGGCTAGTTTTGATGTTCTGTTCTGGGGCTAGGTTTGATGTTCTGTTCTGGGGCTAGTTTTGATGTTCTGTTCTGGGGCTAAGTTTGATGTTCTGTTCTGTTGCTAGTTTTGATGCTCTGTTCTGTTGCTAGTTTTGATGTTTTGTTCTGGGGCTAGTTTTGATGTTCTGTTCTGGGGATAGTTTTGATGTTTTGTTCTGGGGCTAGGTTTGATGTTCTGTTCTGGGGCTAGTTTTGATTTTCTGTTCTGTTGCTAGTTTTGATGTTCTGTTCTGTTGCTAGTTTTGATGTTCTGTTCTGTTGCTAGTTTTGATTTTCTGTTCTGGGGATATTTTTGATGTTCTGTTCTGTTGCTAGTTTTGATGTTCTGTTCTGTTGCTAGTTTTGATGTTCTGTTCTGGGGCTAGTTTTGATGTTCTGTTCTGTTGCTAGTTTTGATGTTCTGTTCTGTTGCTAGTTTTGATGTTCTGTTCTGTTGCTAGTTTTGATGTTCTGTTCTGTTGCTAGTTTTGATGTTCTGTTCTGGGGATAGTTTGGATGTTCTGTTCTGTTGCTAGTTTTGATGTTCTGTTCTGTTGCTAGTTTTGATGTTCTGTTCTGTTGCTAGTTTTGATGATCTGTTCTGGGGATAGTTTTGATGTTCTGTTCTGTTGCTAGTTTTGATGTTCTGTTCTGTTGCTAGTTTTGATGTTCTGTTCTGTTGCTAGTTTTGATGTTCTGTTCTGGGGCTAGTTTTGATGTTCTGTTCTGTTGCTAGTTTTGATGTTCTGTTCTGTTGCTAGTTTTGATGTTCTGTTCTGTTGCTAGTTTTGATGTTCTGTTCTGTTGCTAGTTTTGATGTTCTGTTCTGGGGATAGTTTTGATGTTCTGTTCTGTTGCTAGTTTTGATGTTCTGTTCTGTTGCTAGTTTTGATGTTCTGTTCTGTTGCTAGTTTTGATGATCTGTTCTGGGGATAGTTTTGATGTTCTGTTCTGTTGCTAGTTTTGATGTTCTGTTCTGTTGCTAGTTTTGATGTTCTGTTCTGTTGCTAGTTTTGATGTTTTGTTCTGGGGCTAGTTTTGATGTTTTGTTCTGGGGCTAGTTTTGATGTTCTGTTCTGGGGCTAGGTTTGATGTTCTGTTCTGGGGCTAGTTTTGATTTTCTGTTCTGGGGATAGTTTTGATGTTCTGTTCTGGGGCTAAGTTTGATGTTCTGTTCTGTTGCTAGTTTTGATGCTCTGTTCTGTTGCTAGTTTTGATGTTTTGTTCTGGGGCTAGTTTTGATGTTCTGTTCTGGGGCTAGGTTTGATGTTCTGTTCTGGGGCTAGTTTTGATTTTCTCTTCTGGGGATAGTTTTGATGTTCTGTTCTGGGGCTAGGTTTGATGTTCTGTTCTGGGGCTAGTTTTGATTTTCTGTTCTGTTGCTAGTTTTGATGTTCTGTTCTGTTGCTAGTTTTGATGTTCTGTTCTGTTGCTAGTTTTGATTTTCTGTTCTGGGGATATTTTTGATGTTCTGTTCTGTTACTAGTTTTGATGTTCTGTTCTGTTGCTAGTTTTGATGTTCTGTTCTGTTGCTAGTTTTGATGTTCTGTTCTGTTGCTAGTTTTGATGTTCTGTTCTGGGGAAAGTTTTGATGTTCTGTTCTGGGGATAGTTTTGATGTTCTGTTCTGTTCCTAGTTTTGATGTTCTGTTCTGGGGCTAGTTTTGATGTTCTGATCTTGTGTTAGTTTTGATGTTCTGTTCAGGGGATAGTTTTGATGTTCTGTTCTGTTGCTAGTTTTGATGTTCTGTTCTGGGGAAAGTTTTGATGTTCTGTTCTGGGGATAGTTTTGATGTTCTGTTCTGGGGTTTGTTTTGATGTTCTGTTCTGTTGCTAGTTTTGATGTTCTGTTCTGTTGCTAGTTTTGATGTTCTGTTCTGTTGCTAGTTTTGATGTTCTGTTCTGGGGTTTGTTTTGATGTTCTGTTCTGTTGCTAGTTTTGATGTTCTGTTCTGTTGCTAGTTTTGATGTTCTGTTCTGGGGATAGTTTTGATGTTCTGTTCTGTTGCTAGTTTTGATGTTCTGTTCTGTTGCTAGTTTTGATGTTCTGTTCTGTTGCTAGATTTGATGTTCTGTTCTGTTGCTAGTTTTGATGATCTGTTCTGTTGCTAGTTTTGATGTTCTGTTCTGGGGCTAGTTTTGATGTTCTGTTCTGTTGCTAGTTTTGATGTTCCATTCTGTTGCTAGTTTTGATGTTCTGTTTTGGGGATAGTTTTGATGTTCTGTTCTGGGGATAGTTTTGATGTTCTGTTCTCTTGCGAGTTTTGATGATCTGTTCTGTTGCTAGTTTTGATGTTCTGTTCTGTTGCTAGTTTTGATGATCTGTTCTGGGGATAGTTTTGATGTTCTGTTCTGTTGCTAGTTTTGATGTTCTGTTCTGTTACTAGTTTTGATGTTCTGTTCTGGGTGTAGTTTTGATGTTCTGTCCTGTTGCTAGTTTTGATGTTCTGTTCTGTTGCTAGTTTTGATGTTCTGTTCTGTTGCTAGTTTTGATGTTCTGTTCTGTTGCTAGTTTTGATGTTCTGTTCTGGGGATAGTTTTGATGTTCTGTTCTGTTGCTAGTTTTGATGTTCAGTTCTGTTGCTAGTTTAGATGTTCTGTTCCGTTACTAGTTTTGATGTTCTGTTCTGGGGCTAGTTTTGATGTTCTGTTCCGTTACTAGTTTTGATGTTCTGTTCTGTTGCTAGTTTTGATGTTCTGTTCTGTTGCTAGTTTTGATGTTCTGTTCTGTTGCTAGCTTTGATGTTCTGTTCTGTTGCTAGTTTTGATGTTCTGTTCTGTTGCTAGTTTTGATGTTTTGTTCTGGGGCTAGTTTTGATGTTCTGTTCTGGGGCTAGGTTTGATGTTCTGTTCTGGGGCTAGGTTTGATGTTCTGTTCTGGGGATAGTTTTGATGTTCTGTTCTGGGGCTAGGTTTGATGTTCTGTTCTGGGGCTAGTTTTGATTTTCTGTTCTGTTGCTAGTTTTGATGTTCTGTTCTGTTGCTAGTTTTGATGTTCTGTTCTGGGGCTAGTTTTGATGTTCTGTTCTGTTGCTAGTTTTGATGTTCTGTTCTGGGGAAAGTTTTGATGTTCTTTTCTGGGGATAGTTTTGATGTTCTGTTCTGTTCCTAGTTTTGATGTTCTGTTCTGGGGCTAGTTTTGATGTTCTGATCTTGTGTTAGTTTTGATGTTCTGTTCTGGGGATAGTTTTGATGTTCTGTTCTGTTGCTAGTTTTGATGTTCTGTTCTGGGGAAAGTTTTGATGTTCTGTTCTGGGGATAGTTTTGATGTTCTGTTCTGGGGTTTGTTATGATGTTCTGTTCTGTTGCTAGTTTTGATGTTCTGTTCTGTTGCTAGTTTTGATGTTCTGTTCTGTTGCTAGTTTTGATGTTCTGTTCTGTTGCTAGTTTTGATGTTCTGTTCTGTTGCTAGTTTTGATGTTCTGTTCTGTTGCTAGTTTTGATGTTCTGTTCTGTTGCTAGTTTTGATGTTCTGTTCTGGGGTTTGTTTTGATGATCTGTTCTGTTGCTAGTTTTGATGTTCTGTTCTGTTGCTAGTTTTGATGTTCTGTTCTGGGGATAGTTTTGATGTTCTGTTCTGTTGCTAGTTTTGATGTTCTGTTCTGTTGCTAGTTTTGATGTTCTGTTCTGTTGCTAGATTTGATGTTCTGTTCTGTTGCTAGTTTTGATGATCTGTTCTGTTGCTAGTTTTGATGTTCTGTTCTGGGGCTAGTTTTGATGTTCTGTTCTGTTGCTAGTTTTGATGTTCCATTCTGTTGCTAGTTTTGATGTTCTGTTTTGGGGATAGTTTTGATGTTCTGTTCTGGGGATAGTTTTGATGTTCTGTTCTGTTGCGAGTTTTGATGATCTGTTCTGTTGCTAGTTTTGATGTTCTGTTCTGTTGCTAGTTTTGATGATCTGTTCTGGGGATAGTTTTGATGTTCTGTTCTGTTGCTAGTTTTGATGTTCTGTTCTGTTACTAGTTTTGATGTTCTGTTCTGGGTGTAGTTTTGATGTTCTGTCCTGTTGCTAGCTTTGATGTTCTGTTCTGTTGCTAGTTTTGATGTTCTGTTCTGTTGCTAGTTTTGATGTTCTGTTCTGTTGCTAGTTTTGATGTTCTGTTCTGGGGATAGTTTTGATGTTCTGTTCTGTTGCTAGTTTTGATGTTCAGTTCTGTTGCTAGTTTTGATGTTCTGTTCCGTTGCTAGTTTTGATGTTCTGTTCTGGGGCTAGTTTTGATGTTCTGTTCCGTTACTAGTTTTGATGTTCTGTTCTGTTGCTAGTTTTGATGTTCTGTTCTGTTGCTAGTTTTGATGTTCTGTTCTGTTGCTAGTTTTGATGTTCTGTTCTGTTGCTAGTTTTGATGTTTTGTTCTGGGGCTAGTTTTGATGTTTTGTTCTGGGGCTAGTTTTGATGTTCTGTTCTGGGGCTAGGTTTGATGTTCTGTTCTGGGGCTAGTTTTGATGTTCTGTTCTGGGGCTAAGTTTGATGTTCTGTTCTGTTGCTAGTTTTGATGCTCTGTTCTGTTGCTAGTTTTGATGTTTTGTTCTGGGGCTAGTTTTGATGTTCTGTTCTGGGGCTAGGTTTGATGTTCTGTTCTGGGGCTAGGTTTGATGTTCTGTTCTGGGGATAGTTTTGATGTTCTGTTCTGGGGCTAGGTTTGATGTTCTGTTCTGGGGCTAGTTTTGATTTTCTGTTCTGTTGCTAGTTTTGATGTTCTGTTCTGTTGCTAGTTTTGATGTTCTGTTCTGTTGCTAGTTTTGATTTTCTGTTCTGGGGATATTTTTGATGTTCTGTTCTGTTACTAGTTTTGATGTTCTGTTCTGTTGCTAGTTTTGATGTTCTGTTCTGTTGCTAGTTTTGATGTTCTGTTCTGGGGCTAGTTTTGATGTTCTGTTCTGTTGCTAGTTTTGATGTTCTGTTCTGGGGAAAGTTTTGATGTTCTGTTCTGGGGATAGTTTTGATGTTCTGATCTTGTGTTAGTTTTGATGTTCTGTTCTGGGGCTATTTTTGATGTTCTGTTCTGTTGCTAGTTTTGATGTTCTGTTCTGGGGCTAGGTTTGATGCTCTGTTCTGGGGCTAATTTTGATGTTCTGTTCTGGGGATAGTTTTGATGTTCTGTTCTGGGTGTAGTTTTGATGTTCTGTTCTGTTGCTAGTTTTGATGTTCTGTTCTGTTGCTAGTTTTGATTTTCTGTTCTGGAGATAGTTTTGATGTTCTGTTCTGTTACTAGTTTTGATGTTCTGTTCTGTTGCTAGTTTTTGATGTTCTGTTCTGTTGCTAGTTTTGATGTTCTGTTCTGTTGCTAGTTTTGATGTTCTGTTCTGGGGCTAGTTTTGATGTTCTGTTCTGTTGCTACTTTTGATGTTCTGTTCTGTTGCTAGTTTTGATGTTCTGTTCTGTTGCTAGTTTTGATGTTCTGTTCTGTTGCTAGTTTTGATGTTCTGTTCTGTTGCTAGTTTTGATGTTCTTTTCTGGGGATAGTTTTGATGTTCTGTTCTGTTGCAAGTTTTGATGTTCTGTTCTGTTGCTAGTTTTGATGTTCTGTTCTGTTGCTAGTTTTGATGTTCTGTTCTGTTGCTAGTTTTGATGTTCTGTTCTGTTGCTAGTTTTGATGTTCTGTTCTGGGGCTAGTTTTGATGTTCTGTTCTGTTGCTACTTTTGATGTTCTGTTCTGTTGCTAGTTTTGATGTTTTGTTCTGTATGCTAGTTTTGATGTTCTGTTCTGTTGCTAGTTTTGATGTTCTTTTCTGGGGATAGTTTTGATGTTCTGTTCTGTTGCAAGTTTTGATGTTCTGTTCTGTTGCTAGTTTTGATGTTCTTTTCTGGGGATAGTTTTGATGTTCTGTTCTGTTGCAAGTTTTGATGTTCTGTTCTGTTGCTAGTTTTGATGTTCTGTTCTGTTGCTAGTTTTGATGTTCTGTTCTGTTGCTAGTTTTGATGTTCTGTTCTGTTGCTAGTTTTGATGTTCTTTTCTGGGGATAGTTTTGATGTTCTGTTCTGTTGCAAGTTTTGATGTTCTGTTCTGTTGCTAGTTTTGATGTTCTGTTCTGTTGCTAGTTTTGATGTTCTGTTCTGTTGCTAGTTTTGATGTTCTGTTCTGGGGATAGTTTTGATGTTCTGTTCTGTTGCTAGTTGTGAAGTTCTGTTCTGGGGTTAGTTTTGATGTTCTGTTCTGGGGTTAGTTTTGATGTTCTGTTCTGTTGCTAGTTTTGATGTTCTGTTCTGTTACTAGTTTTGATGTTCTGTTCTGGGGGTAGTTTTGATGTTCTGTTCTGTGGTTAGTTTTGTTGTTCTGTTCTGGTGGTGATTTTGATGTTATTTTCTGGGGTTAGTTAAGATGTTCTCTTCTCGGGTTAGTTTTGAGGTTCTGTTCCGGTGCTAGTTTTGATGTTCTGTTCTGGATTGAGTTATGATGTTCTTTTCTGGTGGTAGTTATGATGTCCTCTTCTGTTGCTAGTTTTGATTTTATGTTCTGGGGATAGTTTTGATGTTCTGCTCTGGTTTTAGTTTTGGTGCTCAGTTCTTGTGCTAGTTTGTAGATCTTTAATTAGATATACCTCCTTTTGCAGCTAAAAATTCTCTCTCCTCTTTGCAAACATTTCGCCAGTCGTCAACGCCACAGTCAGCTTGGAATCATGATAGCTCCTTTCATCTAACCTGCAGAGCCAATTTTCTCATGGCGATCTACTGTGGCCGGTTCTCCTGGCGTCTGCCTATTTAACATTATACTTGTTTTTGTAAAACCCGGGAAATTATCTGCTGACCCCTATTATTACCCCGCAGACGATGTGTGGCACCTGACTGCACAATCACAACGGTTTGGTAATTTGTGTTTAATTCAACATGCATTTCTTGAAGTCCACAATGAATTCAGAGAGAATGTTTATAAAATGAGAATTACTAAAATTACACATTCTTCCAGCGAAAAACTGCACCTTGAAGTGTTAGCATCTTCTTAGCTGCTGGAGGGTGTGAAAAACAGAGAGAGAGAGTTAATCTTTCCGAACAGTCAGCGTGACAAACACACCCAAAATCCAACTGTAACCACAGCATCACCACAGCCACCCTCCCAACATCACTCACAACAACTGGATCCATTCCCTCCTGTCATCCGGAGAAAGCGGATTTAACAAAGTTTCCCATTCAGTCCCTCCCCAGTGTTGAGATTCCCCATCCTGAGGGCATCTGGCTCAACATTAGAGTTTGGAGCAGTGCCGCTCCCAGGAATAATCCAAGGCAAACTGTCTCACACCGGAACCCACGCGAAGGAATTCAACAGCAAAACTTAGCCTGACACAATGGCCGAGCCCATACTGAGAACAGCAGAGTCGGAGGGTCAGTTCTGAGGGAGAGCCGCACTGTCGAAGGGTCAGCGCTGAGGGAGCGCCGCACTGACAGAGGGTCAGTGCTGAGGGAGTGCCGCACTGTCGGAGGGTCAGCGCTGAGGGAGTGCTGCACTGTCAGAGTGTCAGTACTGAGGGAGCGCCGCACTGTCAGAGGGTCAGTACTGAGGGAGCGCCGCACTGTCAGAGGATCAGTACTGAGGGAGTGCTGCACTGTCAGAGGATCAGTACTGAGGGAGTGCTGCAATGTCAGAGGGTCAGTACTGAGGGAGCACCGCACTTTCAGAAGTTCAGAGGAGGTTAGATGCAGAGTAAAGCTCCCTCTACACCGTCCCCATCAAACACTCCCAGGACAGGTACAGCACGGGGTTAGATACAGAGTAAAGCTCCCTCTACACCGTCCCCATCAAACACTCCCAGGACAGGTACAGCACGGGGTAAGATACAGAGTAAAGCTCCCTCTACACTGTCCCCATCAAACACTCCCAGGACAGGTACAGCACGGGGTTAGATACAGAGTAAAGCTCCCTCTACACTGTCCCCATCAAACACTCCCAGGACAGGTACAGCACGGGGTTAGATACAGAGTAAAGCTCCCTCTACACTGTCCCCATCAAACCCTCCCAGGACAGGTACAGCACGAGGTTAGATACAGAGTAAAGCTCCCTCTACACCGTCCCCATCAAACACTCCCAGGACAGGTACAGCACGGGGTTAGATACAGAGTAAAGCTCCCTCTACACTGTCCCCATCAAACACTCCCAGGACAGGTACAGCACGGGGTTAGGTACAGAGTAAAACTCCCTCTATACTGTCCCCATCAAACACTCCCAGGACAGGTACAGCACGGTGTTAGGTACAGAGTAAAGCTCCCTCTACACTGTCCCCATCAAACACTCCCAGGACAGGTACAGCACGGGGTTAGATACAGAGTAAAGCTCCCTCGACACTGTCCCCATCAAACACTCCCAGGACAGGTACAGCACGGGGTTAGATACAGAGTAAAGCTCCCTCTACACTGTCCCCATCAAACACTCCCAGGACAGGTACAGCACGGGGTTAGATACAGAGTAAAGCTCCCTCTACACTGTCCCCATCAAACCCTCCCAGGACAGGTACAGCACGAGGTTAGATACAGAGTAAAGCTCCCTCTACACCGTCCCCATCAAACACTCCCAGGACAGGTACAGCACGGGGTTAGATACAGAGTAAAGCTCCCTCTACACTGTCCCCATCAAACACTCCCAGGACAGGTACAGCACGGGGTTAGATACAGAGTAAAGCTCCCTCTACACCGTCCCCATCAAACACTCCCAGGACAGGTACAGCACGGGGTTAGATACAGAGTAAAGCTCCCTCTACACCGTCCCCATCAAACACTCCCAGGACAGGTACAGCACGGGGTAAGATACAGAGTAAAGCTCCCTCTACACTGTCCCCATCAAACACTCCCAGGACAGGTACAGCACGGGGTTAGATACAGAGTAAAGCTCCCTCTACACCGTCCCCATCAAACACTCCCAGGACAGGTACAGCACGGGGTTAGATACAGAGTAAAGCTCCCTCTACACCGTCCCCATCAAACACTCCCAGGACAGGTACAGCACGGGGTTAGATACAGAGTAAAGCTCCCTCTACACTGTCCCCATCAAACACTCCCAGGACAGGTACAGCACGGGGTTAGATACAGAGTAAAGCTCCCTCTACACTGTCTCCATCAAACACTCCCAGGACAGGTACAGCACGGGGTTAGATACAGAGTAAAGCTCCCTCTACACCTTCCCCATCAAACACACCCAGGACAGGTACAGCACGGGGTTAGATACAGAGTAAAGCTCCCTCTACACTGTCCCTATCAAACACTCCCAGGACAGGTACAGCACGGGGTTAGATACAGAGTAAAGCTCCCTCTACACTGTCCCTATCAAACCCTCCCAGGACAGGTACAGCACGGGGTTAGATACAGAGTAAAGCTCCCTCTACACCGTCCCCATCAAACACTCCCAGGACAGGTACAGCACGGAGTTAGATACAGAGTAAATCTCCCTCTACGCCGTCCCCATCAAACACTCCCAGGACAGGTACAGCACGGGGTTATAACTTTAAGTGATCCTCACCCATATTTGTAAATTGATGACCAAGATGCTGATGATTATAACACAGGCAATAAGATAATAATGATGTCTCTCCCTCATTCCAGTTTCTGTATAAGAAAGCAGATGTCAACCAGAGCCACTTTATCGCAACACCATTTACTTTCTGTTGTTTGAGGGGCCAGTGAGAAGCAGAGAGCAAGGTAGAGACTGATAAAAGGAGAGGGAGAAAGGGAGAGAGAAAGGGCAAGTCAGCGATGGAGAAAGGGTGATTGAGTTCTGTGGAGTAACGAGAAACAGAGAGAGAAGGATAGAGGCTGAGGCCCAGAGAGAGAGCTAAACAAAGAGAGAGTGGAAGATCAATAGAGACAGAGAGAGAAGGAGAGACACAGAGAGAGAGAGACAGACAGACAGACAGAGAGACAGACAGACAGAGAGACAGACAGAGAGAGAGACAGACAGAGAGAGAAACAGACAGAGAGAGAGACAGCAAGAGGCAGAGAGAGACAGAGAGAATAAGGGAGAGTGGCAGAGAGTAACAGAGAGAGAGAGACAGAAAGAGTGATAGAGAGAGAGGAGGGATGGAGAGAGAGAGAGAGTCTAGTTAAATGTAAAGCATTAATATAAATAGACTTCATCACCAGTGTCTCTGAGAGATAAATTGTTCACGCTGAACAATTTCTCCTTCAACTCCTCTCACTTCCTCCAAATAAAAGGTGTGGCTATGGGTACCCGCATGGGCCCCAGCTATGCCTGTCTCTTTATGGGGTATGTGGAACATTCCTTGTTCCAGTCCTACTCCGCCCCTTCCACAGCTCTTTCTCCGGTACATCAATGATTACTTCGGTGCCGCTTCGTGCTCTCGTCGGGACTTGGAAACATTTATTAATTTTGCTTCCAATTTCCACCCGTCCATCATTTTCACGTGGTCCATCTCTGACACTTCCCTTCCCTTCCTTGACCTCTCTGTCTCAATCTCTGGTGATGGACTGTCCACCAATATCCATTACAAACCCACCGACTCCCACAGCTACCTTGACTACAGCTCCTCACACCCCGCTTCCTGTAAGGACTCCATCCCATTCTCCCAGTTCCTTCGCCTCCGTCGCATCTGTTCCGATGATGCTACCTTCAAAAACAGTTCCTCTGACATGTCCTCCTTCTTCCTTAACCGAGGTTTTCCACCCACGGTGGTTGACAGGGCCCTCAACCGTGTCCGGCCCATCTCCCGCACATCCGCCCTCACGCCTTCTCCTCCCTCCCAGAAACATGATAGGGTCCCCCTTGTCCTCACTTATCACCCCACCAGCCTCCGCATTCAAAGGATCATCCTCTGCCATTTCCGCCAACTCCAGCATGATGCCACCACCAAACACATCTTCCCTTCACCCCCCTTATCGGCATTCCGTAGGGATCGCTCCCTCCGGGACACCCTGGTCCACTCCTCCATCACCCCCTGCTCCTCAACCCCCTCCTATGGCACCACCCCATGCCCACGCAAAAGATGTAACACCTGCCCCTTCACTTCCTCTCTCCTCACCGTCCAAGGACCCAAACACTCCTTTCAAGTGAAGCAGCATTTCACTTGCATTTCCCCCAACTTAGTCTACTGCATTCGTTGCTCCCAATGTGGTCTCCTCTACATTGGAGAGACCAAACGTAAACTGGGCGACTGCTTTGCAGAACACCTGCGGTCTGTCCGCAAGAATGACCCAAACCTCCCTGTTGCTTGCCATTTTAAACACCACCCCGCTCTCTTGCCCACATGTCTGTCCTTGGCTTGCTGCATTGTTCCAGTGAAGCCCAACGCAAACTGGAGGAACAACACCTCATCTTCTGACTAGGCACCTTACAGCCTTCCGGTCTGAATACTGAATTCAATAACTTTAGGTCGTGAGCTCCCTCCTCCATCCCCACCCCCTTTCTGTTTCCCCCTTCCTTTTCTCTTTCTTTTTCCAATAAATTATTCAGATTTTCCCTTTTCCCACCTATTTCCATTATAAAAAGAGAAAAAGAAAAAAAAAATATTTATTTATTTTATTTTATATATATTTTTTTTTACATCTTTTATGCTCTCCCCACCCCCACTAGAGCTGTACCTTGAGTGCCCTACCATCCATTCTTAATTAGCGCATTCATTTAGATAATATCACCAACTTTAACTTTAACACCTATGTGTTCTTTTGTACCATTGTTGCTGACATCTTTTGATGATCTGCTTCTATCACTGCTTGTTTGTCTACACAACCACCTCTCTCTCTCTCTATCTCTCCGCCCCACACACACACCTTAAACCAGCTTATATTTCAACTCTTTCTTGGACTCGAACTCAAGTTCTATCGAAGGGTCATGAGGACTCGAAACGTCAACTCTTTTCTTCTCCGCCGATGCTGCCAGACCTGGTGAGTTTTTCCAGATAATTCTGTTTTTGTTTTTGTTTTGGATTTCCAGCATCCGCAGTTTTTTTGTTTTTATCTCTGAGAGATGTCTCTATGTGGAGCCTTGAGTTTAGCCTTATCTTGTAATAGTTGGCATAACATTTCATTGAAGTTTGGGTTTACCAAACACACTACATGCAGCAATATCAATTGATCTAAACAATTGATCTGCAAAGTCCCACATCGATGATAACTGCTGGGACAGTGGTAAAGACAACAGAAAAGCACCAGGAAAACCCAAGAAAACTGAAAAAGCAGCAAACAGAATGACTGTCAGCAGAGAAGAGTATGGGAACGCAGGCCAGGACAAGGCAAAGGAAGACTCAAGGGAAGGAGTGCCCATGGAGATAATCTTAACTTCCTCAGGCTGCTTTGAGCATGTGGAAGGACTGGGCAAAGACAAGGGGCACAATTAGTGTTGCATGTTTACCAGGTAGAGAACAGCATCACGACCAGCTGAGGAGACTAGTAAGGAATGGGTCAGTACACTTCTCTACGCCATAGGGAGCAGTGCTGATGATAATGACATACAAAGAGGTGGTAAAATGTTTTAACACATAGTTCATTCTTTGAAGGACCACCATCAAAGTTAAGATGTACTCAAAGAGTGGGACAGAACAGAGAATCCTTCATTTACGATTTACATCAGCGAGCTGAGAATTATGCATGTGGAGGTCTGAAAGACGAATTAATTCTGGGTTGCCAGGTCAGAGGAGTTTTGGAGGAGACTCAGTCAGATTTTCTGCAGTCCAGGAAGGAGTTGGTGCATTCAAACACTGCGCAGTTTAGAAGGCCTGCAGATATCAGCAAGCAAAATCGAGTATTTATTAGCGGTGACAGGGAGATTTTCAAGAGAAAAGTAACAGGCCCACTGCAGAGTGTCGGATGCAGAAGGAGCAGCTCACCCCACACAAAAACAGACAGAGTGAAGGAGCTGCACACCCTACACAAACACAGAGAGTGAAGGAGCAGCTCACCCTACACAGACACAGACAGAGTGAAGGAGCAGCTCACCCTACACACACAGAGTGTGAAGGAGCAGCTCACCCTACACAAACACAGAGAGAGTGAAGGTGCAGCTCACCCTACACAAACACCGAGAGAGTGAAGGAGCAGCTCACCCTACACACACACACAGAGAGTGAAGGAGCAGCTCACTCTACACACACACACAGAGAGTGAAGGAACAGCTCACCCTACACAAACACAGAGAGTGAAGGAGCAGCTCACCCTACACACACACAGAGAGTGAAGGAGCAGCTCACCCTACACACACACAGACAGAGTGAAGGAACAGCTCACCCTACACAAACACAGACAGAGTGAAGGAACAGCTCACCCTACACACACACAGAGAGTGAAGGAGCAGCTCACCCTACACACACACACAGAGAGTGAAGGAACAGCTCACCCTACACACACACACAGAGAGTGAAGGAACAGCTCACCCTACACAAACACAGAGAGTGAAGGAACAGTTCACCCTACACACACACAGAGAGTGAAGGAGCAGCTCACCCTACACACACACAGACAGAGAGTGAAGGAGCAGCTCACCCTACACACACACACAGAGTGAAGGAACAGCTCACCCTACACACACACAGAGAGTGAAGGAGCAGCTCACCCTACACACACACAGAGAGTGAAGGAACAGCTCACACTACACACACACACAGACTGAGTGAAGGAGCAGCTCACCCTACACACACACAGAGAGTGAAGGAGCAGCTCACCCTACACACACACAGAGAGAGTGAAGGAGCAGCTCACCCTACACACACACAGAGAGTGAAGGAGCAGCTCATCCTACACACACACAGAGAGTGAAGGAACAGCTCACTCTACACACACACAGAGAGAGTGAAGGAGCAGCTCACCCTACACACACACAGAGAGTGAAGGAGCAGCTCACCCTACACACACACAGAGAGTGAAGGAACAGCTCACCCTACACACACACAGAGAGTGAAGGAACAGCTCACCCTACACACACACAGAGAGAGTGAAGGAGCAGCTCACCCTACACACACACAGAGAGTGAAGGAACAGCTCATCCTACACACAGAAAGAGAGTGAAGGAACAGCTCACCCTACACACACACAGAGAGTGAAGGAGCAGCTCACCCTACACACACACAGAGAGTGAAGGAACAGCTCACCCTACACACACACAGAGAGTGAAGGAACAGCTCACCCTACACACACACAGAGAGAGTGAAGGAGCAGCTCACCCTACACACACACAGAGAGTGAAGGAACAGCTCATCCTACACACACACACAGAGAGTGAAGGAGCAGCTCACCCTACACACACACAGAGAGTGAAGGAACAGCACACCCTACACACACACAGAGTGTGAAGGAACAGCTCACCCTACACACACACAGAGAGTGAAGGAGCAGCTAACCTTCCCACACACAGAGAGTGAAGGAACAGCTCACTCTACACACACACAGAGAGTGAAGGAGCAGCTCACCCTACACACACACAGAGAGTGAAGGAACAGCTCACCCTACACACACACAGAGAGTGAAGGAACAGCTCACCCTACACACACACAGAGAGTGAAGGAGCAGCTCACACTACACACACACAGAGAGTGAAGGAGCAGCTCACCCTACACACACACAGAGAGTGAAGGAACAGCTCACTCTACACACACACAGAGAGTGAAGGAGCAGCTCACCCTACACACACACAGAGAGTGAAGGAGCAGCTCACCCTACACACACACAGACAGAGTGAAGGAGCAGCTCACCCTACACACACACAGAGAGTGAAGGAGCAGCTCACCCTACACACACACAGAGAGTGAAGGAGCAGCTCACCCTACACACACACAGAGAGTGAAGGAGCAGCTCACCCTACACACACACAGACAGAGTGAAGGAGCAGCTCACCCTACACACACACAGAGAGAGTGAAGGAGCAGCTCACCCTACACACACACACCCTAACCCCTAACCCTAACCCCTAACCCTAACTCCTAACCCTAACCCGTAACCCTAAACCTAACACTAACCCTAACCCCTAATCCTAACCCTAACCCGAACCCTTACCCCTAACCCTAACATCTAACCCTAACCCCAACCCTAACCCTAACCCCTAACCCTAACCCTAACCCCTAACCCTAACCCTAACCCTAACCCGCTAACCCTAACTCTAACCCTAACCCTAACCCCTAACCCTAACCCTAACCCTAACTCCCTAACCCTAACCTTAACCCTAACCCTAACCCTAGCCCTAAACCTAACCCCTAACCCTAACCCCTAACCCTAACCCTAACCCTAACCCTAACCCGCTAACCCTAACTCTAACCCTAAGCCTAAACCCTAACCCTAACCCTAACCCTAACCCTAACTCCCTAACCCTAACCCTAACCCTAGCCCTAAACCTAACCCCGAACCCGAAACCCTAACCCCTAACCCTAACCCTAACTCTTCCCCTAACCATAACCCCAATGACCTAAGCCTAACCCTAACTATAACCGTAATGCCCTAACCCTAACGCTAACCCTAACCAGAACCCCAACCCTCATTCCATAACCCTGTCCCTAACTCTAACCCTTACCCCTGCCAACAATTGCAACCTGCCCCGTGGCTGGGCCGATTTGCCCTGCCTCGCGGGAATGCCTCCACCGAGGGCCCGGTAGAAGCTTCGGATCCTCATAGACTTCCGTCTTCGTACGGATTTCGCTCTAACCCTAACCTGTACCCCTATTACCGGGCGGGCGGCTCTAACTACCGGCCGGCTGCCCTGCCTGCTAACTGGTTAACGTTTTCCCCTTCAGTACTTACCCCGAGGCCCCGCCGGTGTGTTCTGCCGCTAACTGCATCGGTATTACCGGCCGGGAGATGAAAATTACCTGTCTGCTGCCCTGCCTGCTAACCGGTTAACCATTTGCCCTTCGGTACTTAGTCCCTGGAGCGTCGGGGCTATCCTGCAGCTCACTGCAGCCCTGCTGCCGGGCGGGCGGCTCCAATTACCGGCCAGCTGCCTTGTCTGCTAACTGGTTCACTGGTTCCCCTGTCCTGTACATAGCCCGTGGACCAGCGGGAGTGTTCTGCAGCTAAGTGCACCTTTACTACCAGGCCGCAAGCCCTAAATAACGGCAGGCTACCCTGCCTGCTAACCGGTAAACCATTTGCCGCAACCCTAACCCCAGCCCTGAGGCTAACCGCTAACCCTAACGCTAACACATAACGCTAACGCTGACACTAACCGCAACCCTAACCCTAACACCTAACCCTAACCCTAACCCTAACCCTAACCCTAACACCTAACCCTAACCCTAAGCCTAACCGCAAAACCTAAACCGAACCCTAACACGAACCCTAACCCTAACCCTAACCCTAACACTAACCCTAACCCTAACCCTAACCCTAGCCTAACCGCAAAACCTAAACCGAACCCTAACACGAACCCTAACCCTAACCCTAACCCTAACCCTAACACTAACTCCTAACCCTAACCCTAACCCCTAACCCTAACCGTAACCCGAACCCCTAACCCTAACCCTAACGCAAACATTAACCCTAATCCTAACCCGAACCCCTAACCGAATCCCAAACACTAACCCTAATGCCCTAACCCTAACCCTAACCCTAACCCTAACGCTAACCCTAACCCTAACGCTAACACATAACGCTAACGCTGACACTAACCGCAACCCTAACCCTAACACCTAACCCTAACCCTAAGCCTAACCCTAACCCTGACCCTAACCCTAACCCTAACACATAACGCTAACGCTGACACTAACCGTAACCCTAACACCTAACCCTAACCCTAAGCCTAACCGCAAAACCTAAACCGAACCCTAACACGAACCCTAACCCTAACCCTAACCCTAACACTAACTCCTAACCCTAAGCCTAACCCCTAACCCTAACTGTAACCCGAACCCCTAACCCTAACCCTAACCCTAACGCAAACATTAACCCTAATCCTAACCCGAACCCCTAACCGAATCCCAAACACTAACCCTAACCCTAATACTAACCCTAATGCCCTAACCCTAACCCTAACCCAAACCCGTAACCCTAACCTAACCCTAACCCTAACCCTAACCCCTAACCCTAACCCCTAACCCTAACCCCTAACCCTAACCCCTAACCCTAAACCTAACCCTAACCCTAACCCCTAATCCTAACCTTTAACCCGAACCCTAACCCTAACCCTAACCCTAAACCTAATGCCCTAACCCTAACCCAAACACTAATGACCTTACCCTAACCCTAACCTTAACCGAATCCCTAACCCTAACAGTAAACCCAACCCTAACCCTAACCCTAACCCTAACCCTATTGCCCTAAACCGAACCCTAACCCCTACCCCTAACCCTAACCCTAACCCCTAACCCTAACCCTAACCCCTAAACCGCACCCTAACCCTAACCGCTAAACCTACCCCTAACCCTGACCCGCACCCTAACCCTAACCACTCACCCTAAGCCTAACCCTAACCCCTAACCCTAACCCTAACCCCTAACCCCGAACCCTAACACTAACCCCTAACCCCTAAACCCTATCCCTAACCTTAACCCTAACCACAAACCCTAACCCTAACCCTAAACCCTAACCTTAACCCCTAACTCTAACCCCTAACCCTAACCCTAATCCTAACTCTATCCCTAGCCCTAGCCCTAACCCTAACCCTAATGCCCTAAACTTAACCCGAACTCTAACCCTAACCCTAACCCAAACCCTAACCCTAACCCTAATGCCCTAAACCTAACCCGAACTCTAACCCTAACCCTAACCCTAATGCCCGAACTCTAACCCTAACCCTAACACTAACCCTAATGCCCTAATCCTAAACCTAACCCTAACACTAACCCTAACCCTAACTATAACCCTAATTCCCTAACCCTAACCCTAACCCCCTAACCCTAACCCTAACCCGAACCCTAACCCTAACCATAACCCTAATTCCCTAACCCTAACCCTAACCCTAACCTTAATTCCCTAACCCTAAGGCACTAACCTTAACCCTAACCCTAACTCTAACCCTAACCCCCTATCAGTCTAACCCCCTCACCCTAACCCTAACCCTAAATAATGGCTGGTGACCCTGCCTGCTAACTGGTAAACCATTTGCCGCAAACCTAAAACCAGCCCTAAGCCTAACCGCTAATCCTAACCCTAACACCTAACCCTAACCCTGACACTAACACTAAGCCTAACCCTAACCCTAATCCTAACCCTAACCCTAACCCTAACCCTAACCCTAACCCTAACCCTAACCCTAACCCTAACCCTAACCCTAACCCTAACCCTAACCCTAACCCTAACCCTAACCCTAACCCTAACCCTAACCCTAAAGCTAAGCAGACCCCCAAGCCAAAACTAAAACTGGCCTTGTCCCCTTCCCCGACCCGAACACCAACCCTAGCCCCTAACTCTAACCCTCCCTCTGACACTTACCCTAACCCAAACCCTAACCCTAACACTAACGCTAATGCCCTAACACTAACCCTAAGCCTAAACATAAACCTAATGCCCTTACCCTAACCCTAACCCTAACCCTAGCCCGAGCCCTAACCCTAGCCCTAACCCTAACACGAGCTCTAACCCTAGCCCTAGCCCTAGCACTAAACCTAACCCTAAACCCTAACCCTAACCCTAGCCCGAGCCCTAACCCTAGCCCTAACCCTAACACGAGCTCTAACCCTAGCCCTAGCCCTAGCCCTAGCCCTAGCACTAAACCTAACCCTAAACCCTAACCCCTAACCCCTAACCCTAACCCTAACCCTAACACCTAAACCCAAACCCTAACCCTAAGCCCTAACCCTACCCTTAACCCTAATGGGCCTAACCCTAACCCTAATGGGCCTAACCTGAACCCTAACCCCTAACCTCTAACCAGTACCCCTAAACCCCAAACGTAACCCTAACCCCTAACCCCAAACCCTAATGATCCCAACCCCGACCCTCACCCTAACTCCTGACCCTGACCCTGACCCTGACCCTAACCCTATTCCTAACCCTAACGACCCCGACCCCGACCCAAACCCTAACTGTAACCCTAACCCTAACCCCTAACCACTAACACTAACCCTAACCCTCACCCTAACCCTCACACTAACCCTAACCCTCACCCTCATCCTCACCCTAACCCTAACCCTAACTCTAATCCTAACCCCCTAATCCTAACCCTAATACCCATACCGTAACCCTAACCCTAACCCCTAACCCATAACCCCTAACCCTAAACCTAACCATAATTCGGGGCCCCAACCCCTAACCCTCACCCTAACCCTAATGCAGGGCCCTCACCCCTAACCCTCACCCTAACCCTAATGCGGGGCCCTAACCCCTAACCCTCACCCTAACCCTAAAGCGAGGCCCTAACCCTAAACCTAACCCTAATGTGGGGCCCTAACCCTTACCCTAACCGTAACCCTAAACCCCTAACGCCTAAACCTAACCACTAACACTAACCACTAGCCCTAACCCTAACCTCTAACCCCTATCCCCTGACCCTAATTATAAACCCTAACCCTAACCATAACCCTAACCTCTAATGCTAACCCCTAACCCTAACCCTAACCCTAACCCTAATGCACCCTGACCCTAACCCTAACCCTAACACCTAACCCTAACCCCTAACCCTAATCCTAACCCTAACGTGGCCTAACCCTAACCCTAACCCTAATGCGGGCCTAACCCTAACCCTAACCCCTACCCCTAACCCTAACCCCTAACCCTTAACCCTAATGTCCTGACCCTGACCCTGAACCACTAACCCTAACCCTAAACCCCTAACCGTAACCCTGACCCTAACCCTAACCCTAATCCTAATGCCCTCACCCTAACCCTAATGCCATACCCCTAACCCTAATGCCCTAACCCTAATCCCCTTGCCCTAACACTAATTCTAACCACTAACCCTAGCCCTAATGCCCTTACCCTTAACCCTTAACCCTGTTTTATCAAAACAGTTTTGATGTTCTGTTTTCGTTTTGGTTTTGATGTTCTGCTCTGGTGCCAGTTATGATGTTCTGTTCTGTTGCTAGTTTTGATGTTCTGTTCTGTTGCTAATTTTGATGTTCTTTTTGGTACTAGGTCTGATGTTCTGTTCAGGTGTTAGTTTGGATTTTCTGTTCTGCTTCTAGATTTGATCTTCTTTTCTGGTTGTATTTTGTTGTTCTGTTCTGTTGCTAGTTTTGATGTTCTGTTCTGTTGCTAGTTTTGATGTTCTGTTCTGGGTGTAGTTTTGATGTTCTGTTCTGTTGCTAGTTTTGATGTTCTGTTCTGGGGCTAGTTTTGATGTTCTGTTCTGTTGCTAGGTTTGATGTTGTGTTCTGTTGCTAGTTTTGATGTTCTGTTCTGTTGCTAGTTTTGATGTTCTGTTGCTAGTTTTGATGTTCTGTTCTGTTGCTAGTTTTGATGTTCTGTTCTGCTGCTAGTTTTGATGTTCTGTTCTGTTGCTAGTTTTGATGTTCTGTTCTGTTGCTAGTTTTGATGTTCTGTTCTGTTGCTAGTTTTGATGTTCTGTTCTGGGGCTAGTTTTGATGTTCTGTTCAGGGGCTAGTTTTGATGTTCTGTTCTGTTGCTAGTTTTGATGTTCTGTTCTGTTGATAGTTTTGATGTTCTGTTCTGTTGCTAGTTTTGATGTTCTGTTCTGTTGCTAGTTTTGATGTTCTGTTCTGTTGCTAGTTTTGATGATCTGTTCTGGGGATAGTTTTGATGTTCTGTTCTGGGGATAGTTTTGATGTTCTGTTCTGTTGCTAGTTTTGATGTTCTGTTCTGGGTGTAGTTTTGATGTTCTGTCCTGTTGCTAGTTTTGATGTTCTGTCCTGTTGCTAGTTTTGATGTTCTGTTCTGTTGCTAGTTTTGATGTTCTGTTCTGTTGCTAGTTTTGATGTTCTGTTCTGGGGATAGTTTTGATGTTCTGTTCTGTTGCTAGTTTTGATGCTCTGTTCTGTTGCTAGTTTTGATGCTTTGTTCTGGGGCTAGTTTTGATGTTCTGTTCTGGGGCTAGGTTTGATGCTCTGTTCTGGGGCTAATTTTGATGTTCTGTTCTGGGGATAGTTTTGATGTTCTGTTCTGGGTGTAGTTTTGATGTTCTGTTCTGTTGCTAGTTTTGATGTTCTGTTCTGTTGCTAGTTTTGATTTTCTGTTCTGGAGATAGTTTTGATGTTCTGTTCTGTTGCTAGTTTTTGATGTTCTGTTCTGTTGCTAGTTTTGATGTTCTGTTCTGTTGCTAGTTTTGATGTTCTGTTCTGGGGCTAGTTTTGATGTTCTGATCTTGTGTTAGTTTTGATGTTCTGTTCTGGGGCTAGATTTGATGTTCTGTTCTGTTGCTAGTTTTGATGTTCTGTTCTGGGGAAAGTTTTGATGTTCTGTTCTGGGGATAGTTTTGATGTTCTGTTCTGGGGTTTGTTTTGATGTTCTGTTCTGTTGCTAGTTTTGATGTTCTGTTCTGTTGCTAGTTTTTGATGTTCTGTTCTGTTGCTAGTTTTGATGTTCTGTTCTGTTGCTAGTTTTGATGTTCTGTTGCTAGTTTTGATGTTCTGTTCTGTTGCTAGTTTTGATGTTCTGTTCTGTTGCTAGTTTTGATGTTCTGTTCTGGGGCTAGTTTTGATGTTCTGTTCTGTTGCTAGTTTTGATGTTCTGTTCTGTTGCTAGTTTTGATGTTCTGTTCTGTTGCTAGTTTTGATGTTCTGTTCTGTTGCTAGTTTTGATGTTCTGTTCTGTTGCTAGTTTTGATGTTCTGTTCTGGTGATAGTTTTGATGTTCTGTTCTGTTGCTAGTTTTGATGTTCTGTTCTGTTGCTAGTTTTGATGTTCTGTTCTGTTGCTAGTTTTGATGTTCTGTTCTGTTGCTAGTTTTGATGATCTGTTCTGGGGATAGTTTTGATGTTCTGTTCTGTTGCTAGTTTTGATGTTCTGTTCTGTTGCTAGTTTTGATGTTCTGTTCTGTTGCTAGTTTTGATGTTCTGTTCTGTTGCTAGTTTTGATGTTTTATTCTGGGGCTAGTTTTGATGTTTTGTTCTGGGGCTAGTTTTGATGTTCTGTTCTGTTGCTAGGTTTGATGTTCTGTTCTGTTGCTAGTTTTGATTTTCTGTTCTGGGGATAGTTTTGATGTTCTGTTCTGGGGCTAAGTTTGATGTTCTGTTCTGTTGCTAGTTTTGATGCTCTGTTCTGGGGCTAGTTTTGATTTTCTGTTCTGGGGATAGTTTTGATGTTCTGTTCTGGGGCTAAGTTTGATGTTCTGTTCTGTTGCTAGTTTTGATGCTCTGTTCTGTTGCTAGTTTTGATGTTTTGTTCTGGGGCTAGTTTTGATGTTCTGTTCTGGGGCTAGGTTTGATGTTCTGTTCTGGGGCTAGTTTTGATTTTCTGTTCTGGGGATAGTTTTGATGTTCTGTTCTGGGGCTAGGTTTGATGTTCTGTGCTGTTGCTAGTTTTGATGTTCTGTTCTGGGGCTAGTTTTGATTTTCTGTTCTGTTGCTAGTTTTGATGTTCTGTTCTGTTGCTAGTTTTGATGTTCTGTTCTGTTGCTAGTTTTGATTTTCTGTTCTGGGGATATTTTTGATGTTCTGTTCTGTTACTAGTTTTGATGTTCTGTTCTGTTGCTAGTTTTGATGTTCTGTTCTGTTGCTAGTTTTGATGTTCTGTTCTGGGGCTAGTTTTGATGTTCTGTTCCGTTACTAGTTTTGATGTTCTGTTCTGTTGCTAGTTTTGATGTTCTGTTCTGTTGCTAGTTTTGATGTTCTGTTCTGTTGCTAGTTTTGATGTTCTGTTCTGGGGCTAGTTTTGATGTTCTGATCTTGTGTTAGTTTTGATGTTCTGTTCTGGGGATAGTTTTGATGTTCTGTTCTGTTGCTAGTTTTGATGTTCTGTTCTGGGGAAAGTTTTGATGTTCTGTTCTGGGGATAGTTTTGATGTTCTGTTCTGGGGTTTGTTTTGATGTTCTGTTCTGTTGCTAGTTTTGATGTTCTGTTCCGTTGCTAGTTTTGATGTTCTGTTCTGGGGATAGTTTTGATGTTCTGTTCTGTTGCTAGTTTTGATGTTCTGTTCTGTTGCTAGTTTTGTTGTTCTGTTCTGTTGCTAGTTTTGATGTTCTGTTCTGTTGCTAGATTTGATGTTCTGTTCTGTTGCTAGTTTTGATGATCTGTTCTGTTGCTAGTTTTGAAGTTCTGTTCTGGGGCTAGTTTTGATGTTCTGTTCTGGGATAGTTTTGATGTTCTGTTCTGGGATAGTTTTGATGATCTGTTCTGTTGCTAGTTTTGATGTTCCATTCTGTTCCTAGTTTTGATGTTCTGTTTTGGGGATAGTTTTGATGTTCTGTTCTGGGGATAGTTTTGATGTTCTGTTCTGTTGCTAGTTTTGATGTTCTGTTCTGTTGCTAGTTTTGATGTTCTGTTCTGGGTGTAGTTTTGATGTTCTGTCCTGTTGCTAGTTTTGATGTTCTGTTCTGTTGCTAGTTTTGATGTTCTGTTCTGTTGCTAGTTTTGATGTTCTGTTCTGTTGCTAGTTTTGATGTTCTGTTCTGGGGATAGTTTTGATGTTCTGTTCTGGGGATAGTTTTGATGTTCAGTTCTGTTGCTAGTTTTGATGTTCTGTTCCGTTGCTAGTTTTGATGTTCTGTTCTGGGGCTAGTTTTAATGTTCTGTTCCGTTACTAGTTTTGATGTTCTGTTCTGTTGCTAGTTTTGATGTTCTGTTCTGTTGCTAGTTTTGATGTTCTGTTCTGTTGCTAGTTTTGATGTTCTGTTCTGTTGCTAGTTTTGATGTTCTGTTCTGTTGCTAGTTTTGATGTTTTGTTCTGGGGCTAGTTTTGATGTTTTGTTCTGGGGCTAGTTTTGATGTTCTGTTCAGGGCCTAGGTTTGATGTTCTGTTCTGGGGCTAGTTTTGATTTTCTGTTCTGGGGATAGTTTTGATGTTCTGTTCTGGGGCTAAGTTTGATGTTCTGTTCTGTTGCTAGTTTTGATGCTCTGTTCTGTTGCTAGTTTTGATGTTTTGTTCTGGGGTTAGTTTTGATGTTCTGTTCTGGGGCTAGTTTTGATGTTTTGTTCTGGGGTTAGTTTTGATGTTCTGTTCTGGGGCTAGGTTTGATGTTCTGTTCTGGGGCTAGTTTTGATTTTCTGTTCTGGGGATAGTTTTGATGTTCTGTTCTGGGGCTAGGTTTGATGTTCTGTTCTGGGGCAAGTTTTGATTTTCTGTTCTGTTGCTAGTTTTGATGTTCTGTTCTGTTGCTAGTTTTGATGTTCTGTTCTGTTGCTAGTTTTGATTTTCTGTTCTGGGGATATTTTTGATGTTCTGTTCTGTTACTAGTTTTGATGTTCTGTTCTGTTGCTAGTTTTGATGTTCTGTTCTGTTGCTAGTTTTGATGTTCTGTTCTGGGGCTAGTTTTGATGTTCTGTTCTGTTGCTAGTTTTGATGTTCTGTTCTGGGGAAAGTTTTGATGTTCTGTTCTGGGGATAGTTTTGATGTTCTGTTCTGTTGCTAGTTTTGATGTTCTGTTCTGGGGATAGTTTTGATGTTCTGATCATGTGTTAGTTTTGATGTTCTGTTCTGGGGCTATTTTTGATGTTCTGTTCTGTTGCTAGTTTTGGTGTTCTGTTCTGGGGCTAGGTTTGATGCTCTGTTCTGGGGCTAATTTTGATGTTCTGTTCTGGGGATAGTTTTGATGTTCTGTTCTGGGTGTAGTTTTGATGTTCTGTTCTGTTGCTAGTTTTGATGTTCTGTTCTGTTGCTAGTTTTGATTTTCTGTTCTGGAGATAGTTTTGATGTTCTGTTCTGTTACTAGTTTTGATGTTCTGTTCTGTTGCTAGTTTTTGATGTTCTGTTCTGTTGCTAGTTTTGATGTTCTGTTCTGTTGCTAGTTTTGATGTTCTGTTCTGGGGCTAGTTTTGATGTTCTGTTCTGTTGCTACTTTTGATGTTCTGTTCTGTTGCTAGTTTTGATGTTTTGTTCTGTTGCTAGTTTTGATGTTCTGTTCTGTTGCTAGTTTTGATGTTCTGTTCTGGGGATAGTTTTGATGTTCTGTTCTGTTGCAAGTTTTGATGTTCTGTTCTGTTGCTAGTTTTGATGTTCTGTTCTGTTACTAGTTTTGATGTTCTGTTCTGGGGATAGTTTTGATGTTCTGTTCTGTTGCTAGTTTTGATGTTCTGTTCTGTTGCTAGTTTTGATGTTCTGTTCTGTTGCTAGTTTTGATGTTCTGTTCTGGGGGTAGTTTTGATGTTCTGTTCTGTTGCTAGTTTTGATGTTCTGTTCTGGGGTTAGTTTTGATGTTCTGTTCTGGGGGTAGTTTTGTTGTTCTGTTCTGGTGGTGATTTTGATGTTATTTTCTGGGGTTAGTTAAGATGTTCTCTTCTCGGGTTAGTTTTGAGGTTCTGTTCCGGTGCTAGTTTTGATGTTCTGTTCTGGATTGAGTTATGATGTTCTTTTCTGGTGGTAGTTATGATGTCCTCTTCTGTTGCTAGTTTTGATTTTATGTTCTGGGGATAGTTTTGATGTTCTGCTCTGGTTTTAGTTTTGGTGCTCAGTTCTTGTGCTAGTTTGTAGATCTTTAATTAGATATACCTCCTTTTGCAGCTAAAAATTCTCTCTCCTCTTTGCAAACATTTCGCCAGTCGTCAACGCCACAGTCAGCTTGGAATCATGATAGCTCCTTTCATCTAACCTGCAGAGCCAATTTTCTCATGGCGATCTACTGTGGCCGGTTCTCCTGGCGTCTGCCTATTTAACATTATACTTGTTTTTGTAAAACCCGGGAAATTATCTGCTGACCCCTGTTATTACCCCGCAGACGATGTGTGGCACCTGACTGCACAATCACAACGGTTTGGTAATTTGTGTTTAATTCAACATGCATTTCTTGAAGTCCACAATGAATTCAGAGAGAATGTTTATAAAATGAGAATTACTAAAATTACACATTCTTCCAGCGAAAAACTGCACCTTGAAGTGTTAGCATCTTCTTAGCTGCTGGAGGGTGTGAAAAACAGAGAGAGAGAGTTAATCTTTCCGAACAGTCAGCGTGACAAACACACCCAAAATCCAACTGTAACCACAGCATCACCACAGCCACCCTCCCAACATCACTCACAACACCTGGATCCATTCCCTCCTGTCATCCGGAGAAAGCGGATTTAACAAAGTTTCCCATTCAGTCCCTCCCCAGTGTTGAGATTCCCCATCCTGAGGGCATCTGGCTCAACATTAGAGTTTGGAGCAGTGCCGCTCCCAGGAATAATCCAAGGCAAACTGTCTCACACCGGAACCCACGCGAAGGAATTCAACAGCAAAACTTAGCCTGACACAATGGCCGAGCCCATACTGAGAACAGCAGAGTCGGAGGGTCAGTTCTGAGGGAGAGCCGCACTGTCGAAGGGTCAGCGCTGAGGGAGCGCCGCACTGACAGAGGGTCAGTGCTGAGGGAGTGCCGCACTGTCGGAGGGTCAGCGCTGAGGGAGTGCTGCACTGTCAGAGTGTCAGTACTGAGGGAGCGCCGCACTGTCAGAGGGTCAGTACTGAGGGAGCGCCGCACTGTCAGAGGATCAGTACTGAGGGAGTGCTGCACTGTCAGAGGATCAGTACTGAGGGAGTGCTGCAATGTCAGAGGGTCAGTACTGAGGGAGCACCGCACTTTCAGAAGTTCAGAGGAGGTTAGATGCAGAGTAAAGCTCCCTCTACAGTGTCCCCATCAAACACTCCCAGGACAGGTACAGCACGGGGTTAGATACAGAGTAAAGCTCCCTCTACACTGTCCCCATCAAACACTCCCAGGACAGGTACAGCACGGGGTTAGATACAGAGTAAAACTCCCTCTACACCGTCCCCATCAAACACTCCCAGGACAGGTACAGCACAGGGTTAGATACAGTGTAAAGCTCCCTCTACACCATCCCCATCAAACACTCCCAGGACAGGTACAGCACGGGGTTAGATGCAGAGTAAATCTCCCTCTACACTGTCCCCATCAAACACTCCCAGGACAGGTACAGCACGGGGTTAGATACAGAGTAAAGCTCCCCCTACACTGTACCCATCAAACACTCCCAGGACAGGTACAGCACGGGGTTAGGTACAGAGTAAAACTCCCTCTATACTGTCCCCATCAAACACTCCCAGGACAGGTACAGCACGGTGTTAGGTACAGAGTAAAGCTCCCTCTACACTGTCCCCATCAAACACTCCCAGGACAGGTACAGCACGGGGTTAGATACAGAGTAAAGCTCCCTCTACACTGTCCCCATCAAACACTCCCAGGACAGGTACAGCACGGGGTTAGATACAGAGTAAAGCTCCCTCTACACTGTCCCCATCAGACACTCCCAGGACAGGTACAGCACGGGGTTAGATACAGAGTAAAGCTCCCTCTACACTGTCTCCATCAAACCCTCCCAGGACAGGTACAGCACGGGGTTAGATACAGAGTAAAGCTCCCTCTACACTGTCCCCATCAAACCCTCCCAGGACAGGTACAGCACGAGGTTAGATACAGAGTAAAGCTCCCTCTACACCGTCCCCATCAAACACTCCCAGGACAGGTACAGCACGGGGTTAGATACAGAGTAAAGCTCCCTCTACACTGTCCCCATCAAACACTCCCAGGACAGGTACAGCACGGGGTTAGATACAGAGTAAAGCTCCCTCTACACCGTCCCCATCAAACACTCCCAGGACAGGTACAGCACGGGGTTAGATACAGAGTAAAGCTCCCTCTACACCGTCCCCATCAAACACTCCCAGGACAGGTACAGCACGGGGTTAGATACAGAGTAAAGCTCCCTCTACACCGTCCCCATCAAACACTCCCAGGACAGGTACAGCACGGGGTTAGATACAGAGTAAAGCTCCCTCTACACTGTCCCCATCAAACACTCCCAGGACAGGTACAGCACGGGGTTAGATACAGAGTAAAGCTCCCTCTACACCTTCCCCATCAAACACACCCAGGACAGGTACAGCACGGGGTTAGATACAGAGTAAAGCTCCCTCTACACTGTCCCTATCAAACACTCCCAGGACAGGTACAGCACGGGGTTAGATACAGAGTAAAGCTCCCTCTACACTGTCCCTATCAAACCCTCCCAGGACAGGTACAGCACGGGGTTAGATACAGAGTAAAGCTCCCTCTACACCGTCCCCATCAAACACTCCCAGGACAGGTACAGCACGGAGTTAGATACAGAGTAAATCTCCCTCTACGCCGTCCCCATCAAACACTCCGAGGACAGGTACAGCACGGGGTTATAACTTTAAGTGATCCTCACCCATATTTGTAAATTGATGACCAAGATGCTGATGATTATAACACAGGCAATAAGATAATAATGATGTCTCTCCCTCATTCCAGTTTCTGTATAAGAAAGCAGATGTCAACCAGAGCCACTTTATCGCAACACCATTTACTTTCTGTTGTTTGAGGGGCCAGTGAGAAGCAGAGAGCAAGGTAGAGACTGATAAAAGGAGAGGGAGAAAGGGAGAGAGAAAGGGCAAGTCAGCGATGGAGAAAGGGTGATTGAGTTCTGTGGAGTAACGAGAAACAGAGAGAGAAGCATAGAGGCTGAGGCCCAGAGAGAGAGCTAAACAAAGAGAGAGTGGAAGATCAATAGAGACAGAGAGAGAAGGAGAGACACAGAGAGAGAGAGACAGACAGACAGACAGAGAGACAGACAGACAGAGAGACAGACAGAGAGAGAGACAGACAGAGAGAGAGACAGACAGAGAGAGAGACAGCAAGAGGCAGAGAGAGACAGAGAGAATAAGGGAGAGTGGCAGAGAGTAACAGAGAGAGAGAGACAGAAAGAGTGATAGAGAGAGAGGAGGGATGGAGAGAGAGAGAGAGTCTAGTTAAATGTAAAGCATTAATATAAATAGACTTCATCACCAGTGTCTCTGAGAGATAAATTGTTCACGCTGAACAATTTCTCCTTCAACTCCTCTCACTTCCTCCAAATAAAAGGTTTGGCTATGGGTACCCGCATGGGCCCCAGCTATGCCTGTCTCTTTATGGGGTATGTGGAACATTCCTTGTTCCAGTCCTACTCCGCCCCTTCCACAGCTCTTTCTCCGGTACATCGATGATTACTTCGGTGCCGCTTCATGCTCTCGTCGGGACTTGGAAACATTTATTAATTTTGCTTCCAATTTCCACCCGTCCATCATTTTCACGTGGTCCATCACTGACACTTCCCTTCCCTTCCTTGACCTCTCTGTCTCAATCTCTGGTGATGGACTGTCCACCAATATCCATTACAAACCCACCGACTCCCACAGCTACCTCGACTACAGCTCCTCACACCCCGCTTCCTGTAAGGACTCCATCCCATTCTCCCAGTTCCTTCGCCTCCGTCGCATCTGTTCCAATGATGCTACCTTCAAAAACAGTTCCTCTGACATGTCCTCCTTCTTCCTTAACCGAGGTTTTCCACCCACGGTGGTTGACAGGGCCCTCAACCGTGTCCGGCCCATCTCCCGCACATCCGCCCTCATGCCTTCTCCTCCCTCCCAGAAACATGATAGGGTCCCCCTTGTCCTCACTTATCACCCCACCAGCCTCCGCATTCAAAGGATCATCCTCTGCCATTTCCGCCAACTCCAGCATGATGCCACCACCAAACACATCTTCCCTTCACCCCCCTTATCGGCATTCCGTAGGGATCGCTCCCTCCGGGACACCCTGGTCCACTCCTCCATCACCCCCTACTCCTCAACCCCCTCCTATGGCACCACCCCATGCCCACGCAAAAGATGTAACACCTGCCCCTTCACTTCCTCTCTCCTCACCGTCCAAGGACCCAAACACTCCTTTCAAGTGAAGCAGCATTTCACTTGCATTTCCCCCAACTTAGTCTACTGCATTCATTGCTCCCAATGTGGTCTCCTCTACATTGGAGAGACCAAACGTAAACTGGGCGACTGCTTTGCAGAACACCTGCGGTCTGTCCGCAAGAAAGACCCAAACCTCCCTGTCGCTTGCCATTTTAACACTCCACCCTGCTCTCTTGCCCACATGTCTGTCCTTGGCTTGCTGCATTGTTCCAGTGAAGCCCAACGCAAACTGGAGGAACAACACCTCATCTTCTGACTAGGCACCTTACAGCCTTCCGGTCTGAATATTGAATTCAACAACTTTAGGTCGTGAGCTCCCTCCCCCATCCCCACCCCCTTTCTGTTTCCCCCTTCCTTTTTTTTCCCTATAAATTTTATAGATTTTTCTTTTCCCACCTATTTCCATTATTTTTAAATATTTTAAAATCTTTTATGCTCTCCCCACCCCCACTAGAGCTATACCTTGAGTGCCCTACCATCCATTCTTAATTAGCACATTCGTTTAGATAATATCACCAACTTTAACTTTAACACCTATGTGTTCTTTTGCACCATTGTCGCTGACATCTTTTGATGATCTGCTTCTATCACTGCTTGTTTGTCTACACAAGCACCTCTCTCTCTCTCTATCTCTCCACCCCCCCCCACACACACACCTTAAACCAGCTTATATTTCAACTCTTTCTTGGACTCGAACTCAAGTTCTATCGAAGGGTCATGAGGACTCGAAACGTCAACTCTTTTCTTCTCCGCCGATGCTGCCAGACCTGGTGAGTTTTTCCAGGTAATTCTGTTTTTGTTTTTGTTTTGGATTTCCAGCATCCGCAGTTTTTTTGTTTTTATCTCTGAGAGATATCTCTATGTGGAGCCTTGTGTTTAGCCTTATCTTGTAATAGTTGGCATAACATTTCATTGAAGTTTGGGTTTACCAAACACACTACATGCAGCAATATCAATTGATCTAAACAATTGATCTGCAAAGTCCCACATCGATGATAACTGCTGGGACAGTGGTAAAGACAACAGAAAAGCACCAGGAAAACCCAAGAAAACTGAAAAAGCAGCAAACAGAATGACTGCCAGCAGAGAAGAGTATGGGAACGCAGGCCAGGACAAGGCAAAGGAAGACTCAAGGGAAGGAGTGCCCATGGAGATAATCTTAACTTCCTCAGGCTGCTTTGAGCATGTGGAAGGACTGGGCAAAGACAAGGGGCACAATTAGTGTTGCATGTTTACCAGGTAGAGAACAGCATCACGACCAGCTGAGGAGACTAGTAAGGAATGGGTCAGTACAATTCTCTACGCCATAGGGAGCAGTGCTGATGATAATGACATACAAAGAGGTGGTAAAATGTTTTAACACATAGTTCATTCTTTGAAGGACCACCATCAAAGTTAAGATGTACTCAAAGAGTGGGACAGAACAGAGAATCCTTCATTTACGATTTACATCAGCGAGCTGAGAATTATGCATGTGGAGGTCTGAAAGACGAATTAATTCTGGGTTGCCAGGTCAGAGGAGTTTTAGAGGAGACTCAGTCAGATTTTCTGCAGTCCAGGAAGGAGTTGGTGCATTCAAACACTGCGCAGTTTAGAAGGCCTGCAGATATCAGCAAGCAAAATCGAGTATTTATTAGCGGTGACAGGGAGATTTTCTAGAGAAAAGTAACAGGCCCACTGCAGAGTGTCGGATGCAGAAGGAGCAGCTCAACCCACACAAAAACAGACAGAGTGAAGGAGCTGCACACCCTACACAAACACAGAGAGTGAAGGAGAAGCTCACCCTACACAGACACAGACAGAGTGAAGGAGCAGCTCACCCTACACACACACACACACAGAGTGTGAAGGAGCAGCTCACCCTACACAAACACAGAGAGAGTGAAGGTGCAGCTCACCCTACACAAACACCGAGAGAGTGAAGGAGCAGCTAACCCTACACAAAGACAGAGAGTGAAGGAACAGCACACCCTACACAAAAACAGAGTGAAGGAACAGCTCACCCTACACAAACACAGAGATTGAAGGAGCAGCTCACCCTACACACACAGACACACACAGAGAGAGTGAAGGAGCAGCTCACCTTACACAAACACAGAGAGTGAAGGAGCAGCTCACCCTACACACACAGACACACACAGAGAGAGTGAAGGAGCAGCTCACCTTACACAAACACACAGAGTGAAGGAGCAGCTCACCTTACACAAACACAGAGAGTGAAGGAGCAGCTCACTCTACACACACACAGAGAGTGAAGGAACAGCTCACCCTACACACACACACAGACACACACAGAGAGAGTGAAGGAGCAGCTCACCCTACACACACACAGAGAGTGAAGGAACAGCTCACCCTACACACACACAGAGAGTGAAGGAGCAGCTCACCCTACACACACACAGAGAGTGAAGGAGCAGCTCACCCTACACACACACAGAGAGTGAATGAGCAGCACACCCTACACAAACACAGAGTGAAGGAACAGCTCACCCTACACACACACAGAGAGTGAAGGAACAGCTCACCCTACACACACACAGAGAGTGAAGGAACAGCACACCCTACACAAACACAGACAGAGTGAAGGAGCAGCTCACCCTACACACACACAGAGAGTGAAGGAGCAGCTCACCCTACACACACACAGAGAGTGAAGGAACAGCACACCCTACACAAACACAGACAGAGTGAAGGAACAGCTCACCCTACACACACACAGAGAGTGAAGGAGCAGCTCACCCTACACACACACAGAGAGTGAAGGAACAGCTCACTCTACACACACACAGAGGGTGAAGGAGCAGCTCACCCTACACACACACAGAGTGAAGGAGCAGCTCACTCTACACACACACAGAGAGAGTGAAGGAACAGCTCACCCTACACACACACAGAGAGTGAAGGAGCAGCTCACCCTACACACACACAGAGAGTGAAGGAGCAGCTCACCCTACACACACACAGAGAGTGAAGGAACAGCACACCCTACACAAACACAGACAGAGTGAAGGAACAGCTCACCCTACACACACACACACAGAGAGTGAAGGAGCAGCTCACCCTACACACACACAGAGAGTGAAGGAGCAGCTCACCCTACACACACACAGAGAGTGAAGGAACAGCTCACCCTACACACACACAGAGAGTGAAGGAGCAGCTCACCCTACACACACACACACAGAGTGAAGGAACAGCACACCCTACACACACAGAGAGAGTGAAGGAGCAGCTCACCCTACACACACACAGAGAGTGAATGAGCAGCTCACCCTACACAAACACACACAGAGTGAAGGAACAGCTCACCCTACACACACACAGAGAGTGAAGGAACAGCTCACCCTACACACACACAGACAGAGTGAAGGAACAGCTCACCCTACACACACACAGACAGAGTGAAGGAACAGCTCACCCTACACACACACAGAGTGAAGGAACAGCTCACCCTACACACACACACAGAGAGTGAAGGAACAGCTCACCCTACACACACACAGAGAGTGAAGGAGCAGCTCACCCTACACACACACAGAGAGTGAAGGAGCAGCTCACCCTACACACACACAGAGAGTGAAGGAGCAGCTCACCCTACACACACACAGAGAGTGAAGGAGCAGCTCACCCTACACACACACAGAGAGTGAAGGAACAGCTCACCCTACACACACACAGAGAGTGAAGGAGCAGCTCACCCTACACACACACAGAGAGTGAAGGAGCAGCTCACCCTACACACACACAGAGAGTGAAGGAGCAGCTCACCCTACACACACACAGAGAGAGTGAAGGAGCAGCTCACCCTACACACACACAGAGAGTGAAGGAGCAGCTCACCCTACACACACACAGAGAGTGAAGGAGCAGCTCACCCTACACACACACAGAGAGTGAAGGAGCAGCTCACCCTACACACACACAGAGAGTGAAGGAGCAGCTCACCCTACACACACACAGAGAGAGTGAAGGAACAGCTCACCCTACACACACACAGAGAGTGAAGGAGCAGCTCACCCTACACACACACAGAGAGTGAAGGAGCAGCTCACCCTACACACACACAGAGAGTGAAGGAGCAGCTCACCCTACACACACACAGACAGAGTGAAGGAGCAGCTCACCCTACACACACACACAGAGTGAAGGAACAGCTCACCCTACACACACACAGAGAGTGAAGGAAAAGCTCACCCTACACACACACAGAGAGTGAAGGAGCAGCTCACCCTACACACACACAGAGAGTGAAGGAGCAGCTCACCCTACACACACACAGAGAGTGAAGGAGCAGCTCACCCTACACACACACAGAGAGTGAAGGAACAGCACACCCTACACAAACACAGACAGAGTGAAGGAACAGCTCACCCTACACACACACACACAGAGAGTGAAGGAGCAGCTCACCCTACACACACACAGAGAGTGAAGGAGCAGCTCACCCTACACACACACAGAGAGTGAAGGAACAGCTCACCCTACACACACACAGAGAGTGAAGGAGCAGCTCACCCTACACACACACACACAGAGTGAAGGAACAGCACACCCTACACACACAGAGAGAGTGAAGGAGCAGCTCACCCTACACACACACAGAGAGTGAATGAGCAGCTCACCCTACACAAACACACACAGAGTGAAGGAACAGCTCACCCTACACACACACAGAGAGTGAAGGAACAGCTCACCCTACACACACACAGAGAGTGAAGGAGCAGCTCACCCTACACACACACATAGAGTGAAGGAACAGCTCACCCTACACACACACAGACAGAGTGAAGGAACAGCTCACCCTACACACACACAGAGTGAAGGAACAGCTCACCCTACACACACACACACAGAGTGAAGGAACAGCTCACCCTACACACACACAGAGAGTGAAGGAGCAGCTCACCCTACACACACACAGAGAGTGAAGGAGCAGCTCACCCTACACACACACAGAGAGTGAAGGAGCAGCTCACCCTACACACACACAGAGAGTGAAGGAGCAGCTCACCCTACACACACACAGAGAGTGAAGGAACAGCTCACCCTACACACACACAGAGAGTGAAGGAGCAGCTCACCCTACACACACACAGAGAGTGAAGGAGCAGCTCACCCTACACACACACAGAGAGTGAAGGAGCAGCTCACCCTACACACACACAGAGAGAGTGAAGGAACAGCTCACCCTACACACACACAGAGAGTGAAGGAGCAGCTCACCCTACACACACACAGAGAGTGAAGGAGCAGCTCACCCTACACACACACAGAGAGTGAAGGAGCAGCTCACCCTACACACACACAGAGAGTGAAGGAGCAGCTCACCCTACACACACACAGAGAGAGTGAAGGAACAGCTCACCCTACACACACACAGAGAGTGAAGGAGCAGCTCACCCTACACACACAGAGAGTGAAGGAGCAGCTCACCCTACACACACACAGAGAGTGAAGGAGCAGCTCACCCTACACACACACAGACAGAGTGAAGGAGCAGCTCACCCTACACACACACAGAGAGTGAAGGAACAGCTCACCCTACACACACACAGAGAGAGTGAAGGAGCAGCTCACCCTACACACACACACAGAGAGTGAAGGAGCAGCTCACCCTACACACACACAGAGAGTGAAGGAAAAGCTCACCCTACACACACACAGAGAGTGAAGGAGCAGCTCACCCTACACACACACAGAGAGTGAAGGAGCAGCTCACCCTACACACACACAGAGAGTGAAGGAGCAGCTCACCCTACACACACACAGAGAGTGAAGGAGCAGCTCACCCTACACACACACAGAGAGAGTGAAGGAGCAGCTCACACTACACAAACACAGAGAGAGTGAAGGAGCAGCTCACCCTACACACACACAGAGAGTGAAGGAGCAGCTCACCCTACACACACACAGAGAGTGAAGGAGCAGCTCACCCTACACACACACAGAGAGTGAAGGAACAGCTCACCCTACACACACACAGAGAGTGAAGGAGCAGCTCACCCTACACACACACAGAGAGAGTGAAGGAGCAGCTCACACTACACACACACAGAGAGAGTGAAGGAGCAGCTCACCCTACACACACACACACAGAGTGAAGGAGCAGCTCACCCTACACACACACAGAGAGTGAAGGAACAGCTCACCCTACACACACACAGAGAGTGAAGGAGCAGCTCACCCTACACACACACAGAGAGAGTGAAGGAGCAGCTCACCCTACACACACACAGACAGAGTGAAGGAACAGCTCACCCTACACACACACAGAGAGTGAAGGAGCAGCTCACCCTACACACACACACAGAGTGAAGGAGCAGCTCACCCTACACACACACAGAGAGTGAAGGAGCAGCTCACCCTACACACACACAGACAGAGTGAAGGAGCAGCTCACCCTACACACACACAGAGAGTGAAGGAACAGCTCACCCTACACACACACAGAGAGTGAAGGAACAGCTCACCCTACACACACACAGAGAGTGAAGGAGCAGCTCACCCTACACAGACACAGAGAGTGAAGGAGCAGCTCACCCTACACACACACACAGAGAGTGAAGGAGCAGCTCACCCTACACACACACACAGAGTGAAGGAACAGCTCACCCTACACACACACAGAGAGTGAAGGAGCAGCTCACCCTACACACACACAGAGAGAGTGAAGGAACAGCTCACCCTACACACACACAGAGAGTGAAGGAGCAGCTCACCCTACACACACACAGAGAGTGAAGGAGCAGCTCACCCTACACACACACACAGAGTGAAGGAGCAGCTCACCCTACACAAACACAGAGAGAGTGAAGGAGCAGCTCACCCTACACACACACAGAGAGTGAAGGAACAGCTCACCCTACACACACACAGAGAGTGAAGGAGCAGCTCACCCTACACACACACACAGAGTGAAGGAGCAGCTCACCCTACACACACACACAGAGTGAAGGAGCAGCACACCCTACACACACACAGAGAGTGAAGGAACAGCACACCCTACACACACACAGAGAGTGAAGGAGCAGCACACCCTACACACACACAGAGAGTGAAGGAACAGCTCACCCTACACACACACAGAGAGTGAAGGAGCAGCTCACCCTACACACACACAGAGAGTGAAGGAACAGCTCACCCTACACACACACAGAGAGTGAAGGAGCAGCTCACCCTACACACACACAGAGTGAAGGAGCAGCTCACCCTACACACACAGAGAGAGTGAAGGAGCAGCTCACCCTACACACACACAGAGAGTGAAGGAGCAGCTCACCCTACACACACACAGAGTGAAGGAGCAGCTCACCCTACACACACACAGAGAGTGAAGGAACAGCTCACCCTACACACACACAGAGAGTGAAGGAGCAGCTCACCCTACACACACACAGAGAGTGAAGGAGCAGCTCACCCTACACACACACAGAGAGTGAAGGAACAGCTCACCCTACACACACACAGAGAGTGAAGGAGCAGCTCACCCTACACACACACAGAGAGTGAAGGAACAGCTCACCCTACACACACACAGAGTGTGAAGGAACAGCTCACCCTACACACACACACAGAGAGTGAAGGAGCAGCTCACCCTACACACACACAGAGTGTGAAGGAACAGCTCACCCTACACACACACACAGAGAGTGAAGGAGCAGCTCACCCTACACAGACACAGACAGAGTGAAGGAGCAGCTCACCCTACACACACACACACACAGAGAGTGAAGGAACAGCTCACCCTACACAAACACCGAGAGAGTGAAGGAACAGCTCACCCTACACACACACACAGAGAGTGAAGGAACAGCTCACCCTACACACACACAGAGAGTGAAGGAACAGCTCACCCTACACACACACAGAGAGTGAAGGAACAGCTCACCCTACACACACACACAGAGAGTGAAGGAACAGCTCACCCTACACAAAGACAGAGAGTGAAGGAACAGCTCACCCTACACACACACAGAGAGTGAAGGAGCAGCTCACCCTACACACACACAGAGAGTGAAGGAGCAGCTCACCCTACACACACACAGAGAGTGAAGGAACAGCTCACCCTACACACACACAGAGAGTGAAGGAGCAGCTCACCCTACACAAAGACAGAGAGTGAAGGAACAGCTCACCCTACACACACACAGAGAGTGAAGGAGCAGCTCACCCTACACACACACACAGAGAGTGAAGGAACAGCTCACCCTACACACACACAGAGAGTGAAGGAGCAGCTCACCCTACACACACACAGACAGAGTGAAGGAACAGCTCACCCTACACACACACAGAGAGTGAAGGAGCAGCTCACCCTACACACACACAGAGAGTGAAGGAGCAGCTCACCCTACACACACACAGAGAGTGAAGGAGCAGCTCACCCTACACAAACACAGAGAGTGAAGGAGCAGCTCACACTACACACACACAGAGAGTGAAGGAGCAGCTCACCCTACACACACACAGAGAGTGAAGGAACAGCTCACCCTACACACACACAGAGAGTGAAGGAGCAGCTCACCCTACACACACACAGAGAGTGAAGGAGCAGCTCACCCTACACACACACAGACAGAGTGAAGGAGCAGCTCACCCTACACACACACAGAGAGTGAAGGAGCAGCTCACCCTACACACACACACAGAGAGTGAAGGAACAGCTCACCCTACATACACACAGAGAGTGAAGGAGCAGCTCACCCTACACACACACAGAGAGTGAAGGAGCAGCTCACCCTACACACACACAGAGAGTGAAGGAACAGCTCACCCTACACACACACAGAGAGTGAAGGAGCAGCTCACCCTACACACACACAGAGAGTGAAGGAGCAGCTCACCCTACACACACACAGACAGAGTGAAGGAACAGCTCACCCTACACACACACAGAGAGTGAAGGAACAGCTCACCCTACACACACACAGAGAGTGAAGGAGCAGCTCACCCTACACACACACAGAGAGTGAAGGAGCAGCTCACCCTACACACACACAGAGAGTGAAGGAGCAGCTCACCCTACACACACACAGAGAGTGAAGGAACAGCTCACCCTACACACACACACAGAGAGTGAAGGAGCAGCTCACCCTACACACACACACAGAGAGTGAAGGAACAGCTCACCCTACACACACACAGAGAGTGAAGGAACAGCTCACCCTACACACACACACAGAGTGAAGGAGCAGCTCACCCTACACACACACAGAGAGTGAAGGAACAGCTCACCCTACACACACACAGACAGAGTGAAGGAGCAGCTCACCCTACACACACACACAGAGAGTGAAGGAGCAGCTCACCCTACACACACACACAGAGAGTGAAGGAGCAGCTCACCCTACACACACACAGACAGAGTGAAGGAACAGCTCACCCTACACACACACACAGAGAGTGAAGGAACAGCTCACCCTACACACACACAGAGAGAGTGAAGGAGCAGCTCACCCTACACACACACAGAGAGTGAAGGAGCAGCTCACCCTACACACACACACAGAGAGTGAAGGAGCAGCTCACCCTACACACACACAGAGAGTGAAGGAACAGCTCACCCTACACACACACAGAGAGTGAAGGAGCAGCTCACCCTACACACACACAGAGAGTGAAGGAACAGCTCACCCTACACACACACAGAGAGTGAAGGAACAGCTCACCCTACACACACACACAGAGAGTGAAGGAGCAGCTCACCCTACACACACACACAGACAGAGTGAAGGAACAGCTCACCCTACACACACACACAGAGAGTGAAGGAACAGCTCACCCTACACACACACACAGAGAGTGAAGGAACAGCTCACCCTACACACACACACAGAGAGTGAAGGAGCAGCTCACCCTACACACACACACAGAGTGAAGGAGCAGCTCACCCTACACACACACAGAGAGTGAAGGAGCAGCTCACCCTACACACACACAGAGAGTGAAGGAACAGCTCACCCTACACACACACACAGAGAGTGAAGGAGCAGCTCACCCTACACACACACACAGAGAGTGAAGGAACAGCTCACACTACACAAACACAGAGAGTGAAGGAACAGCTCACCCTACACACACACAGAGAGTGAAGGAACAGCTCACCCTACACACACACAGAGAGTGAAGGAGCAGCTCACCCTACACAAACACAGAGAGTGAAGGAGCAGCTCACCCTACACACACACAGAGAGTGAAGGAGCAGCTCACCCTACACACACACAGACAGAGTGAAGGAACAGCTCACCCTACACACACACAGACAGAGTGAAGGAACAGCTCACCCTACACACACACACAGAGAGTGAAGGAACAGCTCACCCTACACACACACAAAGAGTGAAGGAGCAGCTCACCCTACACACACACAGAGAGTGAAGGAGCAGCTCACCCTACACACACACAGAGAGTGAAGGAGCAGCTCACCCTACACACACACAGAGAGTGAAGGAGCAGCTCACCCTACACACACACAGACAGAGTGAAGGAACAGCTCACCCTACACACACACAGAGAGTGAAGGAGCAGCTCACCCTACACACACACAGAGAGTGAAGGAGCAGCTCACCCTACACACACACAGAGAGTGAAGGAGCAGCTCACCCTACACACACACAGAGAGTGAAGGAACAGCACACCCTACACAAACACAGACAGAGTGAAGGAACAGCTCACCCTACACACACACAGAGAGTGAAGGAACAGCTCACCCTACACACACACACAGAGTGAAGGAGCAGCTCACCCTACACACACACAGAGAGTGAAGGAGCAGCTCACCCTACACACACACAGAGAGTGAAGGAGCAGCTCACCCTACACACACACAGAGAGTGAAGGAACAGCACACCCTACACAAACACAGAGAGTGAAGGAACAGCTCACCCTACACACACACACAGAGAGTGAAGGAGCAGCACACCCTACACACACAGACAGAGTGAAGGAGCAGCACACCCTACACACACACAGAGAGTGAATGAGCAGCTCACCCTACACAAACACACACAGAGTGAAGGAACAGCACACCCTACACACACACAGAGAGTGAATGAGCAGCTCACCCTACACAAACACACACAGAGTGAAGGAACAGCTCACCCTACACAGACACAGAGAGTGAAGGAGCAGCTCACCCTACACACACACACAGAGAGTGAAGGAACAGCTCACCCTACACACACACAGAGAGTGAAGGAGCAGCTCACCCTACACACACACATAGAGTGAAGGAACAGCTCACCCTACACACACACAGAGAGTGAAGGAGCAGCTCACCCTACACACACACAGAGAGAGTGAAGGAGCAGCTCACCCTACACACACACAGAGAGTGAAGGAGCAGCTCACCCTACACACACACAGAGAGTGAAGGAGCAGCTCACCCTACACACACACAGAGAGTGAAGGAGCAGCTCACCCTACACACACACAGAGAGTGAAGGAGCAGCTCACCCTACACACACACAGAGAGTGAAGGAGCAGCTCACCCTACACACACACAGAGAGTGAAGGAGCAGCTCACCCTACACACACACAGAGAGTGAAGGAGCAGCTCACCCTACACACACACAGAGAGTGAAGGAGCAGCTCACCCTACACACACAGAGAGAGTGAAGGAGCAGCTCACCCTACACACACACAGAGAGTGAAGGAGCAGCTCACCCTACACACACACAGAGAGTGAAGGAGCAGCTCACCCTACACACACACACAGAGAGTGAAGGAACAGCTCACCCTACACAAACACAGAGAGAGTGAAGGAGCAGCTCACCCTACACACACACAGACAGAGTGAAGGAACAGCTCACCCTACACACACACAGAGAGTGAAGGAGCAGCTCACCCTACACAAACACAGAGAGTGAAGGAGCAGCTCACCCTACACACACACAGAGAGTGAAGGAGCAGCTCACCCTACACACACACAGAGAGTGAAGGAGCAGCTCACCCTACACACACACACAGAGTGAAGGAGCAGCTCACCCTACACACACACACAGAGTGAAGGAGCAGCTCACCCTACACACACACAGAGAGTGAAGGAACAGCTCACCCTACACACACACAGAGAGTGAAGGAGCAGCTCACACTACACACACACAGAGAGTGAAGGAGCAGCTCACCCTACACAAACACAGACAGAGTGAAGGAGCAGCTCACCCTACACACACACAGACAGAGTGAAGGAACAGCTCACCCTACACACACACAGAGAGTGAAGGAACAGCTCACCCTACACACACACAGAGAGTGAAGGAGCAGCTCACCCTACACACACACACAGAGAGTGAAGGAACAGCTCACCCTACACACACACAGAGAGTGAAGGAGCAGCTCACCCTACACACACACACAGAGAGTGAAGGAACAGCTCACCCTACACACACACAGAGAGTGAAGGAACAGCTCACCCTACACACACACACAGAGTGAAGGAGCAGCTCACCCTACACACACACACAGAGTGAAGGAGCAGCACACCCTACACACACACAGAGAGTGAAGGAACAGCTCACCCTACACAAACACACAGAGAGTGAAGGAGCAGCTCACCCTACACAGACACAGACAGAGTGAAGGAGCAGCTCACCCTACACACACACAGAGAGTGAAGGAGCAGCTCACCCTACACACACACAGAGAGTGAAGGAGCAGCTCACCCTACACAAACACAGAGAGTGAAGGAGCAGCTCACCCTACACACACACAGAGAGTGAAGGAGCAGCTCACCCTACACACACACAGAGAGTGAAGGAGCAGCTCACCCTACACACACACAGAGAGTGAAGGAGCAGCTCACTCTACACACACACAGAGAGTGAAGGAACAGCTCACCCTACACACACACAGAGAGTGAAGGAGCAGCTCACACTACACACACACAGAGAGTGAAGGAGCAGCTCACCCTACACACACACAGAGAGTGAAGGAGCAGCTCACCCTACACACACACACAGAGAGTGAAGGAGCAGCTCACCCTACACACACACACAGAGTGAAGGAGCAGCTCACCCTACACACACACAGACAGAGTGAAGGAGCAGCTCACCCTACACACACACAGAGAGTGAAGGAGCAGCTCACCCTACACACACACACAGAGTGAAGGAGCAGCTCACCCTACACACACACAGAGAGTGAAGGAACAGCTCACCCTACACACACACAGACAGAGTGAAGGAACAGCTCACCCTACACACACACAGAGAGTGAAGGAGCAGCTCACCCTACACACACACACACAGAGTGAAGGAGCAGCTCACCCTACACACACACAGACAGAGTGAAGGAGCAGCTCACCCTACACACACACAGAGAGTGAAGGAGCAGCTCACCCTACACACACACACAGAGAGTGAAGGAGCAGCTCACCCTACACACACACAGACAGAGTGAAGGAACAGCTCACCCTACACACACACAGACAGAGTGAAGGAACAGCTCACCCTACACACACACAGAGAGTGAAGGAGCAGCTCACCCTACACAAACACACAGAGAGTGAAGGAGCAGCTCACCCTACACAAACACAGAGAGTGAAGGAGCAGCTCACCCTACACACACACAGACAGAGTGAAGGAGCAGCTCACCCTACACAAACACAGAGAGTGAAGGAACAGCTCACCCTACACACACAGACAGAGTGAAGGAACAGCTCACCCTACACACACACAGACAGAGTGAAGGAGCAGCTCACCCTGCACAAACACAGAGAGTGAAGGAACAGCTCACCCTACACACACACAGAGAGTGAAGGAGCAGCTCACCCTACACACACACAGAGAGTGAAGGAACAGCTCACCCTACACACACACAGAGAGTGAAGGAGCAGCTCACCCTACACACACACAGAGAGTGAAGGAACAGCTCACCCTACACACACACAGAGAGTGAAGGAGCAGCTCACCCTACACACACACAGAGAGTGAAGGAACAGCTCACCCTACACACACACAGAGAGTGAAGGAGCAGCTCACCCTACACACACACAGAGAGTGAAGGAGCAGCTCACCCTACACACACACACAGAGAGTGAAGGAGCAGCTCACCCTACACACACACAGACAGAGTGAAGGAACAGCTCACCCTACACACACACAGAGAGTGAAGGAGCAGCTCACCCTACACAAACACAGAGAGTGCAGGAGCAGCTCACCCTACACACACACAGACAGAGTGAAGGAGCAGCTCACCCTACACACACACAGAGAGTGAAGGAGCAGCTCACCCTACACACACACAGAGAGTGAAGGAACAGCTCACCCTACACACACACAGAGAGTGAAGGAGCAGCTCACACTACACACACACAGAGAGTGAAGGAGCAGCTCACCCTACACACACACAGAGAGTGAAGGAGCAGCTCACCCTACACACACACAGAGAGTGAAGGAACAGCTCACCCTAAACACACACAGAGAGTGAAGGAGCAGCTCACCCTACACACACACAGAGAGTGAAGGAGCAGCTCACCCTACACACACACACACAGAGAGTGAAGGAGCAGCTCACCCTACACACACACAGAGAGTGAAGGAGCAGCTCACCCTACACACACACACAGAGTGAAGGAGCAGCTCACCCTACACAGACACAGAGAGTGAAGGAGCAGCTCACCCTACACACACACAGACAGAGTGAAGGAACAGCTCACCCTACACACACACAGACAGAGTGAAGGAGCAGCTCACCCTACACAGACACAGAGAGTGAAGGAGCAGCTCACCCTACACACACACAGACAGAGTGAAGGAGCAGCTCACCCTACACACACACAGAGAGTGAAGGAGCAGCTCACCCTACACACACACAGAGAGTGAAGGAGCAGCTCACCCTACACACACACAGAGAGAGTGAAGGAACAGCTCACCCTACACACACACAGAGAGTGAAGGAACAGCTCACCCTACACACACACAGAGAGTGAAGGAACAGCTCACCCTACACACACACAGAGAGTGAAGGAGCAGCTCACCCTACACACACACAGAGAGAGTGAAGGAACAGCTCACCCTACACACACACAGAGAGTGAAGGAACAGCTCACCCTACACACACACAGAGAGTGAAGGAGCAGCTCACCCTACACACACACAGAGAGTGAAGGAACAGCTCACCCTACACACACACAGAGAGTGAAGGAGCAGCTCACCCTACACACACACAGACAGAGTGAAGGAACAGCTCACCCTACACACACACACAGAGAGTGAAGGAGCAGCTCACCCTACACACACACACAGAGAGTGAAGGAACAGCTCACCCTACACACACACAGAGAGAGTGAAGGAGCAGCTCACCCTACACACACACAGAGAGTGAAGGAGCAGCTCACCCTACACACACACAGAGAGTGAAGGAGCAGCTCACCCTACACACACACAGAGAGTGAAGGAGCAGCTCACCCTACACACACACAGAGAGTGAAGGAGCAGCTCACCCTACACACACACACAGAGTGAAGGAACAGCTCACCCTACACACACACAGAGAGAGTGAAGGAGCAGCTCACCCTACACACACACACAGAGAGTGAAGGAACAGCTCACCCTACACACACACAGAGAGTGAAGGAACAGCACACCCTACACACACACAGAGAGTGAAGGAGCAGCTCACCCTACACACACACAGAGAGTGAAGGAGCAGCTCACCCTACACACACACACACAGAGTGAAGGAGCAGCTCACCCTACACACACACAGAGAGTGAAGGAGCAGCTCACCCTACACACACACAGAGAGTGAAGGAGCAGCTCACACTACACACACACAGAGAGTGAAGGAGCAGCTCACCCTACACACACACAGAGAGTGAAGGAGCAGCTCACCCTACACACACACAGAGAGTGAAGGAACAGCTCACCCTACACACACACAGAGAGTGAAGGAGCAGCTCACCCTACACACACACAGAGAGTGAAGGAGCAGCTCACCCTACACACACACAGAGAGTGAAGGAGCAGCTCACCCTACACAAACACAGAGAGTGAAGGAACAGCTCACCCTACACACACACAGAGAGTGAAGGAGCAGCTCACCCTACACACACACAGAGAGTGAAGGAACAGCTCACCCTACACACACACAGAGAGTGAAGGAGCAGCTCACCCTACACACACACAGACAGAGTGAAGGAGCAGCTCACCCTACACACACACAGAGAGTGAAGGAGCAGCTCACCCTACACACACACAGAGAGTGAAGGAGCAGCTCACCCTACACACACACAGAGAGTGAAGGAACAGCTCACCCTACACACACACAGAGAGTGAAGGAGCAGCTCACTCTACACACACACACAGAGTGAAGGTACAGCTCACCCTACACACACACAGAGAGTGAAGGAACAGCTCACCCTACACACACACAGAGAGTGAAGGAGCAGCTCACACTACACACACACAGAGAGTGAAGGAGCAGCTCACCCTACACACACACACAGAGTGAAGGAGCAGCTCACCCTACACACACACAGAGAGTGAAGGAGCAGCTCACCCTACACACACACAGACAGAGTGAAGGAGCAGCTCACCCTACACACACACAGAGAGTGAAGGAGCAGCTCACCCTACACACACACAGAGAGTGAAGGAGCAGCACACCCTACACACACACAGAGAGAGTGAAGGAACAGCTCACCCTACACACACACAGAGAGAGTGAAGGAGCAGCTCACCCTACACACACACAGACAGAGTGAAGGAGCAGCTCACACTACACACACACAGAGAGTGAAGGAACAGCTCACCCTACACACACACAGAGAGTGAAGGAACAGCTCACCCTACACACACACAGAGAGAGTGAAGGATCAGCTCACCCTACACACACACAGAGAGTGAAGGAGCAGCTCACCCTACACACACACAGAGAGAGTGAAGGAGCAGCTCACCCTACACACACACAGAGAGTGAAGGAACAGCTCACCCTACACACACACAGAGAGAGTGAAGGATCAGCTCACCCTACACACACACAGAGAGTGAAGGAGCAGCTCACTCTACACACACACAGAGAGTGAAGGAGCAGCTCACCCTACACACACACAGAGAGAGTGAAGGAGCAGCTCACCCTACACACACACAGAGAGTGAAGGAGCAGCTCACCCTACACACACACAGAGAGTGAAGGAACAGCTCACCCTACACACACACAGAGAGTGAAGGAGCAGCTCACCCTACACACACACAGAGAGTGAAGGAGCAGCTCACCCTACACACACACACAGAGAGTGAAGGAACAGCTCACCCTACACACACACAGACAGAGTGAAGGAGCAGCTCACCCTACACACACACAGAGAGTGAAGGAACAGCTCACCCTACACACACACAGAGAGTGAAGGAGCAGCTCACCCTACACACACACAGAGAGTGAAGGAGCAGCTCACCCTACACACACACAGAGAGTGAAGGAACAGCTCACCCTACACACACACAGAGAGAGTGAAGGATCAGCTCACCCTACACACACACAGAGAGTGAAGGAGCAGCTCACCCTACACACACACACAGAGTGAAGGAGCAGCTCACCCTACACACACACACAGAGAGTGAAGGAGCAGCTCACCCTACACACACACAGAGAGTGAAGGAGCAGCTCACCCTACACACACACAGAGAGTGAAGGATCAGCTCACCCTACACACACACAGAGAGTGAAGGAACAGCTCACACTACACACACACAGACAGAGTGAAGGATCAGCTCACCCTACACACACACAGAGAGAGTGAAGGAGCAGCTCACCCTACACACACACAGAGAGTGAAGGAACAGCTCACCCTACACACACACAGAGAGTGAAGGAACAGCTCACCCTACACACACACACAGAGAGTGAAGGAGCAGCTCACCCTACACACACACAGAGAGTGAAGGAGCAGCTCACCCTACACACACACAGAGAGTGAAGGAACAGCTCACCCTACACACACACACAGAGAGTGAAGGAGCAGCTCACCCTACACACACACAGAGAGTGAAGGAGCAGCTCACCCTACACACACACAGAGAGTGAAGGAACAGCTCACCCTACACACACACAGACAGAGTGAAGGAGCAGCTCACCCTACACACACACAGAGAGTGAAGGAACAGCTCAGCCTACACACACACAGAGAGAGTGAAGGAGCAGCTCACCCTACACACACACAGAGAGTGAAGGAACAGCTCACCCTACACACACACAGAGAGTGAAGGAGCAGCTCACACTACACAGACACAGAGAGTGAAGGAGCAGCTCACCCTACACACACACAGAGAGTGAAGGAGCAGCTCACACTACACACACACAGAGAGTGAAGGAACAGCTCACACTACACACACACAGAGAGTGAAGGAGCAGCTCACCCTACACACACACAGAGAGTGAAGGAACAGCTCACCCTACACACACACAGAGAGTGAAGGAACAGCTCACCCTACACACACACAGAGAGTGAAGGAGCAGCTCACTCTACACACACACAGAGAGTGAAGGAGCAGCTCACCCTACACACACACAGAGAGAGTGAAGGAGCAGCTCACCCTACACACACACAGAGAGTGAAGGAGCAGCTCACCCTACACACACACAGAGAGTGAAGGAACAGCTCACCCTACACACACACAGAGAGAGAAGGAACAGCTCACCCTACACACACACAGAGAGTGAAGGAGCAGCTCACTCTACACACACACAGAGAGTGAAGGAGCAGCTCACCCTACACACACACAGAGAGAGTGAAGGAACAGCTCACCCTACACACACACAGAGAGTGAAGGAACAGCTCACCCTACACACACACAGAGAGTGAAGGAGCAGCTCACCCTACACAAACACAGAGAGTGAAGGAACAGCTCACCCTACACACACACAGAGAGTGAAGGAGCAGCTCACCCTACACACACACAGAGAGTGAAGGAACAGCTCACCCTACACACACACAGAGAGTGAAGGAACAGCTCACCCTACACACACACAGAGAGTGAAGGAGCAGCTCACACTACACACACACAGAGAGTGAAGGAGCAGCTCACCCTACACACACACAGAGAGTGAAGGAGCAGCTCACCCTACACACACACAGAGAGTGAAGGAACAGCTCACCCTACACAAACACAGACAGAGTGAAGGAGCAGCTCACCCTACACAAACACAGAGAGAGTGAAGGAGCAGCTCACCCTACACACACACAGAGAGTGAAGGAGCAGCTCACACTACACACACACAGAGAGTGAAGGAGCAGCTCACCCTACACACACACAGAGAGTGAAGGAACAGCTCACCCTACACACACACAGAGAGTGAAGGAGCAGCTCACCCTACACACACACAGAGAGTGAAGGAACAGCTCACCCTACACACACACAGAGAGTGAAGGAGCAGCTCACCCTACACACACACAGAGAGTGAAGGAGCAGCTCACCCTACACACACACAGAGAGTGAAGGAGCAGCTCACCCTACACACACACAGACAGTGAAGGAGCAGCTCACCCTACACACACACACAGAGAGTGAAGGAGCAGCTCACCCTACACACAAACACAGAGAGTGAAGGAGCAGCTCACCCTACACACACACACAGAGTGAAGGAGCAGCTCACCCTACACACACACAGAGAGTGAAGGAGCAGCTCACCCTACACACACACAGAGAGTGAAGGAGCAGCTCACCCTACACACACACAGAGAGTGAAGGAGCAGCTCACCCTACACAAACACAGAGAGTGAAGGAACAGCTCACCCTACACACACACAGAGAGTGAAGGAACAGCTCACTCTACACACACACAGACAGAGTGAAGGAACAGCTCACCCTACACAAACACAGAGAGTGAAGGAGCAGCTCACCCTACACACACACACAGAGTGAAGGAGCAGCTCACCCTACACACACACAGAGAGTGAAGGAGCAGCTCACCCTACACACACACAGAGAGAGTGAAGGAGCAGCTCACCCTACACACACACAGAGAGTGAAGGAACAGCTCACACTACACACACACAGAGAGGGAAGGAACAGCTCACCCTACACACACACAGACAGAGTGAAGGAGCAGCTCACCCTACACACACACAGAGAGAGTGAAGGAACAGCTCACCCTACACACACACAGAGAGTGATGGAGCAGCTCACCCTACACACACACAGACAGAGTGAAGGAGCAGCTCACCCTACACACACACAGAGAGTGAAGGAGCAGCTCACCCTACACACACACAGACAGAGTGAAGGAGCAGCTCACCCTACACACACACAGAGAGTGAAGGAGCAGCTCACCCTACACACACACAGACAGAGTGAAGGAACAGCTCACCCTACACAAACACAGACAGAGTGAAGGAGCAGCTCACCCTACACACACACAGAGAGTGAAGGAACAGCTCACCCTACACACACACAGAGAGTGAAGGAGCAGCTCACCCTACACACACACAGAGAGTGAAGGAACAGCTCACCCTACACAAACACAGAGAGTGAAGGAGCAGCTCACCCTACACACACACACAGACAGAGTGAAGGAGCAGCTCACCCTACACACACACAGAGAGTGAAGGAGCAGCTCACCCTACACACACACAGACAGAGTGAAGGAACAGCTCACCCTACACACACACAGAGAGTGAAGGAGCAGCTCACCCTACACACACACAGAGAGTGAAGGAGCAGCTCACCCTACACACACACAGAGAGAGTGAAGGAGCAGCTCACCCTACACACACACAGAGAGTGAAGGAACAGCTCACCCTACACACACACAGAGAGTGAAGGAACAGCTCACCCTACACACACACACAGAGAGTGAAGGAGCAGCTCACCCTACACACACACAGAGAGTGAAGGAGCAGCTCACCCTACACAAACACAGAGAGTGAAGGAGCAGCTCACTCTACACACACACAGAGAGTGAAGGAACAGCTCACCCTACACACACACAGAGAGTGAAGGAGCAGCTCATCCTACACACACACAGAGAGTGAAGGAGCAGCTCATCCTACACACACAGAGAGTGAAGGAGCAGCTCACCCTACACACACACAGACAGAGTGAAGGAGCAGCTCACCCTACACACACACAGAGAGTGAAGGAGCAGCTCACCCTACACACACACAGAGAGAGTGAAGGAGCAGCTCACCCTACACACACACAGAGAGTGAAGGAGCAGCTCACCCTACACACACACAGAGAGTGAAGGAGCAGCTCACCCTACACACACACAGAGAGTGAAGGAGCAGCTCACCCTACACACACACAGAGAGAGTGAAGGAGCAGCTCACCCTACACACACACAGAGAGTGAAGGAGCAGCTCACCCTACACACACACAGAGAGAGTGAAGGAGCAGCTCACCCTACACACACACAGAGAGTGAAGGAGCAGCTCACCCTACACACACACAGAGAGTGAAGGAACAGCTCACACTACACACACACAGACAGAGTGAAGGAACAGCTCACCCTACACACACACAGAGAGTGAAGGAGCAGCTCACCCTACACACACACACAGAGTGAAGGAGCAGCTCACCCTACACACACACAGAGAGTGAAGGAACAGCTCACCCTACACACACACAGAGAGTGAAGGAGCAGCTCACCCTACACACACACAGAGTGAAGGAACAGCTCACCCTACACACACACAGAGAGTGAAGGAACAGCTCACCCTACACACACACAGAGAGTGAAGGAGCAGCTCACCCTACACACACACAGACAGAGTGAAGGAACAGCTCACCCTACACACACACAGACAGAGTGAAGGAGCAGCTCACCCTACACACACACAGAGAGTGAAGGAACAGCTCACACTACACACACACACAGAGAGTGAAGGAGCAGCTCACCCTACACACACAGACAGAGTGAAGGAACAGCTCACCCTACACAAACACAGAGAGAGTGAAGGAGCAGCTCACCCTACACACACACAGACAGAGTGAAGGAACAGCTCACCCTACACACACACAGACAGAGTGAAGGAGCAGCTCACCCTACACACACACAGAGAGTGAAGGAGCAGCTCACCCTACACACACACAGAGAGTGAAGGAGCAGCTCACCCTACACAAACACAGAGAGTGAAGGAGCAGCTCACCCTACACACACACAGAGAGTGAAGGAACAGCTCACCCTACACACACACAGACAGAGTGAAGGAGCAGCTCACCCTACACACACACAGAGAGTGAAGGAGCAGCTCACCCTACACACACACAGAGAGTGAAGGAGCAGCTCACCCTACACAAACACAGAGAGAGTGAAGGAACAGCTCACCCTACACACACACAGAGAGTGAAGGAACAGCTCACCCTACACACACACAGACAGAGTGATGGAACAGCTCACCCTACACACACACAGACAGAGTGAAGGAACAGCTCACCCTACACACACACAGAGAGAGTGAAGGAGCAGCTCACCCTACACACACACACACAGAGTGAAGGAGCAGCTCACCCTACACACACACAGAGAGTGAAGGAACAGCTCACCCTACACACACACAGAGAGTGAAGGAGCAGCTCACACTACACACACACAGACAGAGTGAAGGAACAGCTCACCCTACACAAACACAGAGAGTGAAGGCGCAGCTCACCCTACACACACACAGACAGAGTGAAGGAACAGCTCACCCTACACACACACAGAGAGTGAAGGAGCAGCTCACCCTACACAAACACAGACAGAGTGAAGGAACAGCTCACCCTACACACACACAGAGAGTGAAGGAACAGCTCACCCTACACAAACACAGACAGAGTGAAGGAGCAGCTCACCCTACACACACACAGAGAGTGAAGGAGCAGCTCACCCTACACACACACAGACAGAGTGAAGGAGCAGCTCACCCTACACACACACAGAGAGTGAAGGAACAGCTCACCCTACACACACACAGAGAGTGAAGGAACAGCTCACCCTACACAAACACAGAGAGTGAAGGAGCAGCTCACTCTACACACACACAGAGAGTGAAGGAGCAGCTCACCCTACACACACAGAGAGTGAAGGAACAGCTCACCCTACACACACACAGAGAGAGTGAAGGAGCAGCTCACCCTACACACACACAGAGAGAGTGAAGGAGCAGCTCACCCTACACACACACAGAGAGTGAAGGAGCAGCTCACCCTACACACACACAGACAGAGTGAAGGAACAGCTCACCCTACACACACACAGACAGAGTGAAGGAGCAGCTCACCCTACACACACACAGAGAGTGAAGGAGCAGCTCACCCTACACACATACAGAGAGTGAAGGAACATCTCACCCTACACACACACACAGAGAGTGAAGGAGCAGCTCACCCTACACACACACAGAGAGTGAAGGAGCAGCTCACCCTACACACACACAGAGAGTGAAGGAACAGCTCACCCTACACACACACAGAGAGTGAAGGAACAGCTCACCCTACACAAACACAGACAGAGTGAAGGAACAGCTCACCCTACACACACACAGAGAGTGAAGGAACAGCTCACCCTACACACACACAGACAGAGTGAAGGAGCAGCTCACCCTACACACACACAGAGAGTGAAGGAACAGCTCACCCTACACACACACAGACAGAGTGAAGGAGCAGCTCACCCTACACACACACAGACAGAGTGAAGGAACAGCTCACCCTACACACACACAGAGAGTGAAGGAACAGCTCACCCTACACACACACAGAGAGTGAAGGAACAGCTCACCCTACACACACACAGAGAGAGTGAAGGAGCAGCTCACCCTACACACACACAGAGAGTGAAGGAACAGCTCACCCTACACACACACAGAGAGTGAAGGAGCAGCTCACCCTACACACACACAGAGAGTGAAGGAACAGCTCACCCTACACACACACACACAGAGAGAGTGAAGGAGCAGCTCACCCTACACACACACAGAGAGTGAAGGAGCAGCTCACCCTACACACACACAGAGAGTGAAGGAGCAGCTCACCCTACACACACACAGAGAGTGAAGGAACAGCTCACCCTACACACACACACACACAGAGAGTGAAGGAGCAGCTCACCCTACACACACACAGAGAGTGAAGGAGCAGCTCACCCTACACAAACACAGAGAGTGAAGGAACAGCTCACCCTACACACACAGAGAGAGTGAAGGAGCAGCTCACCCTACACACACACAGACAGAGTGAAGGAACAGCTCACACTACACACACACAGAGAGTGAAGGAACAGCTCACCCTACACACACACAGACAGAGTGAAGGAACAGCTCACCCTACACACACACAGAGAGTGAAGGAACAGCTCACCCTACACACACACAGACAGAGTGAAGGAGCAGCTCACACTACACACACACAGACAGAGTGAAGGAGCAGCTCACCCTGCACACACACAGACAGAGTGAATGAGCAGCTCACCCTACACACACACAGAGAGTGAAGGAACAGCTCACCCTACACACACACACACAGAGAGAGTGAAGGAGCAGCTCACCCTACACACACAGAGAGAGTGAAGGAGCAGCTCACCCTACACACACACAGAGAGTGAAGGAGCAGCTCACCCTACACAAACACAGAGAGTGAAGGAACAGCTCACCCTACACACACAGAGAGAGTGAAGGAGCAGCTCACCCTACACACACACAGAGAGAGTGAAGGAACAGCTCACACTACACACACACAGAGAGTGAAGGAACAGCTCACCCTACACACACACACAGAGTGAAGGAACAGCTCACCCTACACACACACAGAGAGTGAAGGAACAGCTCACCCTACACACACACAGAGAGTGAAGGAGCAGCTCACCCTACACAAACACAGAGAGAGTGAAGGAGCAGCTCACCCTACACACACACACAGAGAGTGAAGGAGCAGCTCACCCTACACACACACAGAGAGTGAAGGAACAGCTCACCCTACACACACACAGAGAGTGAAGGAGCAGCTCACCCTACACACACACAGAGAGTGAAGGAACAGCTCACCCTACACACACACAGAGAGTGAAGGAGCAGCTCACCCTACACACACACAGAGAGTGAAGGAGCAGCTCACCCTACACACACACACAGAGAGTGAAGGAACAGCTCACCCTACACACACACAGAGAGTGAAGGAGCAGCTCACCCTACACACACACAGAGAGTGAAGGAGCAGCTCACCCTACACACACACACACACAGAGTGTGAAGGAGCAGCTCACCCTACACACACACAGAGAGTGAAGGAGCAGCTCACCCTACACAAACACAGAGAGAGTGAAGGAGCAGCTCACCCTACACACACACAGAGAGTGAAGGAGCAGCTCACCCTACACACACACACAGAGAGTGAAGGAGCAGCTCACCCTACACACACACACACACAGAGTGTGAAGGAGCAGCTCACCCTACACAAACACAGAGAGAGTGAAGGAGCAGCTCACCCTACACACACACAGAGAGTGAAGGAGCAGCTCACCCTACACACACACACAGAGAGTGAAGGAACAGCTCACCCTACACACACACAGAGAGTGAAGGAGCAGCTCACCCTACACACACACAGAGAGTGAAGGAGCAGCTCACCCTACACACACACAGAGAGTGAAGGAGCAGCTCACCCTACACACACACAGAGAGTGAAGGAACAGCTCACCCTACACACACACAGAGAGAGTGAAGGAGCAGCTCACCCTACACAAACACAGAGAGAGTGAAGGAGCAGCTCACCCTACACACACACAGACAGAGTGAAGGAACAGCTCACCCTACACACACACACAGAGAGTGAAGGAGCAGCTCACCCTACACACACACACACACAGAGTGTGAAGGAGCAGCTCACCCTACACAAACACAGAGAGAGTGAAGGAGCAGCTCACCCTACACACACACAGAGAGTGAAGGAGCAGCTCACCCTACACACACACACAGAGAGTGAAGGAACAGCACACCCTACACACACACAGACAGAGTGAAGGAACAGCTCACCCTACACACACACAGAGAGTGAAGGAGCAGCTCACCCTACACACACACAGAGAGTGAAGGAGCAGCTCACCCTACACACACACACACAGAGAGTGAAGGAGCAGCTCACCCTACACACACACACACAGAGAGAGTGAAGGAGCAGGAAGGTTGGATTACAACAGGCACCTGTGAGTCCTCGGGCTGGCATGGACAAGATAGGCCAGATGGCCCCCTTCCGTGCTGTTGTTGTACCCTTATTTCATGCATCTCTAATTTCCTGTTTCCTGCCTTCCCCTACATCTCCGATAGTGTTTGGAGCCTGTAGGCCCCTCGCTATCTCCTATCTCCACCCAAACAGATTCCACACCAGGACTTTGTGTTCCAATATCCTTGCTCACTATTACACTGTTTTCCTCCTCCTCTCTGTACAGAATTGTGACACTGCCTTAGGAATGAATGTCCCGTTTGGAGCGCATCCTGTCGTCTCTGCAAGACTTGTTTCCTCTTTGAACAGGACTTCTTTTCTTTTCCTCTAGATGCTGCTGAGCTGAGTCTTCCCTGTTCTTTTCACTTGTTCTGACTTCCTCTTTCACATGTGGGGATCTCAATAGTTTCCATCAATCATTTGTCCTATTCCCCCTTTCAAATGGACTTTTCCATTCGTGGAGTGGTGTCTCTGCCACCTCTTCCCTCGTGTACTTTAATCCTCTTCACAGCTCATTCGCTCCTCAATTACCTCTGACTGATCACTTCCTAACTCCTGATCTTTATTGACCTTCTGAGAGAGAGGAGAGTAGAGAGAGATAGAACGAGACCAAGGAAGAGAGAAAGATAAAGAGGATAGAATGAGAGAGAGAGAGAGAGAGAGAGGGTGATGGGAGAATGGGAAAGTTAGAGGATTAGACAGAGGCAGGGATGACAAGAAAGAGAGAGAGTGAGAGAGAGAGAATTTCAGACCTCTAACACCTGTTCTATCGACTGGGTTAGAGTTATAGGGTTATTGTTGGTGTTAGGCTTAGGGTTAGGGTTAGGGTCAGGGTTAGGGTTAGGGTTAGGGTTAGGGTTAGGGTTAGGGTTAGGGTTAGGGTCAGGGTTAGGGTCAGGGTTAGGGGCTTAGGGTTAGGGTTAGGGTTAGGGTTAGGGTTAGGGTTAGGGTTAGGGTTAGGGTTAGGGTTAGGGTTAGGGTTAGGCTTAGGGTTAGGGTTAGGGTTAGGGTTAGGGTTAGGGTTAGGGTTAGGGTTAGGGTTAGGGTTAGGGGCTTAGGGTTAGGGTTAGGGTTAGGGTTAGGGTTAGGGTTAGGGTTAGGGTTAGGGTTAGGGTCAGGGTTAGGGTTAGGGTTAGGGTTAGGGTTAGGGTTAGGGTTAGGGTTAGGGTTAGGGTTAGGGTTAGGGTTAGGGTTAGGGGCTTAGGGTTAGGGTTAGGGATAAGGTTTGTTCTGGGAGTTAGAGATTGGTTTTGGATTAGGGTCTCTTACCTGTTCCATTAGTCTTTGTAATGTTAGCCAGTGTTAGGGTGAGAGTTAGGGTTAGGGTTTAGGGTTTAGGGGTAGGGTTAGGGTTTTGGGTTAGGGTCTCTTACCTGTTCCATTAGTCTTTGTAATGTTAGCCAGGGTTAGGGTTAGGGTTAGGGTTAGGGTTAGGGTTAGGGTTAGGGTTAGGGTTAGGGTTAGAGGTTAGGGGTTAGGGTTAGGGTTAGGGTTAGGGTTAGGGTTAGGGTTAGGGTTAGGGTTAGGGTTAGGGTTTAGGGGTAGGGTTAGGGTTTTGGGTTAGGGTCTCTTACCTGTTCCATTAGTCTTTGTAATGTTAGCCAGGGTTAGGGTGAGAGTTAGGGTTAGGGTTTAGGGTTTAGGGGTAGGGTTAGGGTTTGGGGTTAGGGTCTCTTACCTGTTCCATTAGTCTTTGTAATGTTAGCCAGGGTTGGGGTTAGGGTTAGGGTTAGGGTTAGGGTTAGGGTTAGGGTTTAGGGGTAGTGTTAGGGTTAGGGTTAGGGTTAGGGTTTAGGGGTAGGGTTAGGGTTTTGGGTTAGGGTCTCTTACCTGTTCCATTAGTCTTTGTAATGTTAGCCAGGGTTAGGGTGAGAGTTAGGGTTAGGGTTTAGGGTTTAGGGGTAGGGTTAGGGTTAGGGTTAGGGTTTAGGGTTAGGGTTAGGGTTAGGGTTAGGGTTAGGGTTAGGGTTTAGGGGTAGGGTTAGGGTTTTGGGTTAGGGTCTCTTACCTGTTGCATTAGTCTTGGTAATGTTAGCCAGGGTTAGGTTGAGAGTTAGGGTTAGGGTTTAGGGTTTAGGGGTATGGTTAGGGTTTGGGGGTAGTATTAGGGTTTTGGGTTAGGGTCTCTTACCCATTCCATTAGTCTTTGTAATGTTAGCCAGGGTTAGGGTGAGAGTTAGGGTGAGAGTTAGGGTGAGAGTTAGGGTTAGGGTTTAGGCGTAGGTTTAGGGTTTTGGGTTAGGGTTAGGGTTTAGGGGTAGGGTTAGGGTTAGGGTTAGGGTTAGGGTTTAGGGTTTAGGGGTAGAGTTAGGCTTTTGGGTTAGGGTTAGGGTTAGGGTTAGGGTTTAGGGGTTAGGGTTAGGGTTAGGGTTAGGGTTAGGGTTAGGGTTTAGGGTTTAGGGGTAGGGTTAGGCTTTTGGGTTAGGGTTAGGGTTAGGGTTAGGGTTAGGGTTAGGGTTAGGGTTTAGGGGTAGGTTTAGGGTTTTGGGTTAGGGTTAGGGTTAGGGTTTAGGGGTCGGGTTAGGGTTTAGGGGTAGGGTTAGGTTTTTGGGTTAGGGTCTCTTACCCGTTCCATTAGTCTTTGTAATGTTAGCCAGGGTTAGGGTGAGAGTTAGGGTTAGGGTTTAGGTTTTTGGGTTAGGGTCTCTTACCCGTTCCATTAGTCTTTGTAATGTTAGCCAGGCCCACTGGGTTGGGAATTCTAGGCATTTCCGCAGATACTAGAAACCAGAGTTCAAATCAAACAAATTAGTGTTTCATTTTGATATGAGATTAGAAAAGGAGGGAGTGGTTGACAGAAGGAGGTAGAGACAGAAACACAAAGATAGAATGAGAGACAGTGAGAATGGCAGAGGGAGATTGAGAAAGAGACAGAGACAAAGGGAGAGAGACAGAACAATTCAGTGACACATGGTGAGAGACAGGAAGAAGGGGAGAGGGGCAAACAGAATGGGTGACAGAAAGTCAGAGAGAGAAAGACGTTGTGTATGAGCGAGAGAGAGAGACAGAGCTGGCAAGAGACATAAGGAAATAGAGTGAGAGACTGAGAGAGTGATGGAGAGACAGAGACAAAGAAGAAGACAGAGAGCGAGAGAGAGGGGGACACAGAGATAGAAAGATGGATATAGGCAGTGAGAGAGACAGGGAGATAGGAGACAGAGGCGGAGACGGACAGAGAGAGAGAGACAGGGAGAGAGAGAGAGAGGCAACGCATGAGAGAGAGAGAAGCTGAGTCAGTGAGAAAGAGATTGAGAGAGAGGGACAGACAGAGACTGAGTGAGAGAGAGGGAGAGAGTCAGTGAGAGAGAGGGACAGACAGAGACTGAGTCAGAGAGAGGGAGAGACAGAGACTGAGGGAGAGAGAGTGAGAGGGACAGTGGGAGAGAGGGACAGACAGAGACTGATTCAGAGAGAGGGAGAGACAGAGACTGAGGGAGAGAGAGTAAGAGGGACAGTGAGAGAGCGGGACAGACAGAGACTGATTCAGAGAGAGGGAGAGACAGAGACTGAGGGAGAGAGAGTAAGAGGGACAGTGAGAGAGAGGGACAGACAGAGACTGATTCAGAGAGAGGGAGAGACAGAGACTGAGTGAGATAGAGAGAGAGTGAAATGTGTGTGGGACACAGGTGCCTGTAGTACTCACTGTTGACTATGAGTGTAATGATGTATTTGTCCGGAGTGATGTCCTGCTTCTTTTTGACAATACATTGATACTCTCCAGCATCACCCTGCTGCAGCTCCCGAATGGTCAGGGAGAGGTTTCCCTTCAGGAACTCACTACCGTCAATGTGAGTCCGATTCTGATATCTGCGGTCCTGATACTGGGGGTGCTCCATCCCCTTCATCCAGTGCAGGACCACCCAGTTCTGATTCTGCCAGTATACGGTGGCTTTAGGAATCCCTGCTGGGGGTGTGAAACAGGGCAGTAGCACCCTCTGTCCAATTCCAGCAAAGACATTCAACCCTTCCAAAGAAAGCAGTACAAATCAGCCCCACAATCCTGACAGACATAGTCATTACTTTCAAATCCCGCAGAGGCCATTCAGCCCATCGAAACCATGCTAGCACACGATAGAGCAAGCCAGTCAGTCCCATCCCTGCTCTGTTTCTGCAGCTGCTGGATTTACTTCTATTTGACATTGTCCATGGCCGGTGGTGACTCCTCGCTCCTGGACAGCAAAGTTCCACCTCATATTCCTTCTCATATTCCCAGGATTCATTCCCATCTGTGTCCCATATTCCCTCCTGATCCATCAGTCAATGGGAAGGCCTTTCTGGGCTCAGCCAGTCCTGATCCCACTCTCAAACTCAACATTCACAATGCAGAAATATCCCATCAAACTGCCCCATGTTAGTCTTTATCTGCAGGAGCCTGATCCACGCTCAAATTCATCTCATCCCATCCCCACATCCTGCCATTCCACGCCACCCCCTCATCCCCTTCAATCCATCGCTGCCACTCACCCCACCACTGACCGAGGCACTGACTTCAACTCCTCACTCCTCCTGTGAGGAAGGTTTAATGTTCGTATCGAACTCCAAGTGCAGATTGTGACTGACATTGGCACAGGCTGTTCACCTGAGGGTGGACATCAATAAGGCGGTGAAGAGGTAAATGGCTTGTTGCTTTACCCAGCTGTACAGGGGCCTTTGGAAGAGGCGGTACATCAAAGAGCAGAGACAAGGTTTTATTACAGGAAATAACAAAGAGTGACAGGAAGGGATAGAGAGCTACAAATCTAACAGAGTGTGACAGGAAGGGATAGAGAGACACAAATCTAACAGAGTGTGACAGGAAGGGATAGAGAGCTACAAGTCTATCAGAGCGTGACAGGAAGGGATAGAGAGCTACAAATCTAACAGAGTGTGACAGGAAAGGACAGAGAGCTACAAATCTAACAGAGTGTGACAGGAAGGGATAGAGAGCTACAAATCTAACAGAGTGTGACAGGTAGGGATAGAGAGCTACAAATCTAACAGAGTGTGACAGGAAGGGATAGAGAGCCACAAATCTAACAGAGTGTGACAGGAAGGGATAGGGAGCTACAAATCTAACAGAGCGTGACAGGAATGGATAGAGAGCTACAAATCTAACAGAGCGTGACAGGAAGGGATAGAGAGCTACAAATCTAACAGAGTGTGACAGGAAGGGATAGAGAGCTACAAATCTAACAGAGTGTGACAGGAATGGATAGAGAGGCACAAATCAAACAGAGCGTGACAGGAAGGGATAGAGAGCTACAAATATAACAGAGTGTGACAGGAAGGGATAGAGAGCTACAAATCTAACAGAGCGTGACAGGAAGGGATAGAGAGCTACAAATCTAACAGAGTGTGACAGGAAGGGATAGAGAGCTACAAATCAAACAGAGTGTGACAGGAAGGGATAGAGAGCTACAAATCTAACAGAGTGTGACAGGAAGGGATAGAGAGCTACAAATCTAACAGATCATGACAGGAAGGGATAGAGAGCTACAAATCTAACAGAGTGTGACAGGAAGGGATAGAGAGCTACAAATCTAACAGAGTGTGACAGGAAGGGATAGAGAGCTACAAATCTAACAGAGTGTGACAGGAAGGGAGAGAGAGACACAAATCTAACAGTGTGACAGGAAGGGATAGAGAGCTACAAATCTAACAGAGTGTGACAGGAAGGGATAGAGAGCTACAAATCTAACAGAGTGTGACAGGAAGGGATAGAGAGACACAAATCTAACAGTGTGACAGGAAGGGATAGAGAGCTACAAATCAAACAGAGTGTGACAGGAAGGGATAGAGAGCTACAAATCTAACAGAGTGTGACAGGAAGGGAGAGAGAGACACAAATCTAACAGTGTGACAGGAAGGGATAGAGAGCTACAAATCTAACAGAGTGTGACAGGAAGGGATAGAGAGCTACAAATCTAACAGAGTGTGACAGGAAGGGATAGAGAGACACAAATCTAACAGTGTGACAGGAAGGGATAGAGAGCTACAAATCTAACAGAGTGTGACAGGAAGGGATAGAGAGCTACAAATCTAACAGAGTGTGACAGGAAGGGATAGAGAGCTACAAATCTAACGGAGTGTGACAGGAAGGGATAGAGAGACACAAATCTAACAGAGTGTGACAGGAAGGGATAGAGAGCTACAAATCTAACAGAGTGTGACAGGAAGGGATAGAGAGCTACAAATCTAACAGAGTGTGACAGGAAGGGATAGAGAGCCACAAATCTAACAGAGTGTGACAGGAAGGGATAGAGAGCTACAAATCGAACAGAGTGTGACAGGAAGGGATAGAGAGCTACAAATCTAACAGAGTGTGACAGGAAGGGATAGAGAGCTACAAATCTAACAGAGTGTGACAGGAAGGGACAGAGAGCTACAAATCTAACAGAGTGTGACAGGAAGGGATAGAGAGCTACAAATCTAACAGACTGTGACAGGAAGGGATAGAGAGCTACAAATCTAACAGAGTGTGACAGGAAGGGATAGAGAGCTACAAATCTAACAGAGTGTGACAGGAAGGGATAGAGAGCCACAAATCTAACAGAGTGTGACAGGAAGGGATAGAGAGCTACAAATCGAACAGAGTGTGACAGGAAGGGATAGAGAGCTACAAATCTAACAGAGTGTGACAGGAAGGGATAGAGAGCTACAAATCTAACAGAGTGTGACAGGAAGGGACAGAGAGCTACAAATCTAACGGAGTGTGACAGGAAGGGATAGAGAGCTACAAATCTAACAGAGTGTGACAGGAAGGGATAGAGAGCTACAAATCTAACAGAGTGTGACAGGTAGGGATAGAGAGCTACAAATCTAACAGAGTGTGACAGGAAGGGATAGAGAGCTACAAATCTAACAGAGTGTGACAGGAAGGGATAGAGAGCCACAAATCTAACAGAGTGTGACAGGAAGGGATAGGGAGCTACAAATCTAACAGAGCGTGACAGGAATGGATAGAGAGCTACAAATCTAACAGAGCGTGACAGGAAGGGATAGAGAGCTACAAATCTAACAGAGTGTGACAGGAAGGGATAGAGAGCTACAAATCTAACAGAGTGTGACAGGAATGGATAGAGAGGCACAAATCAAACAGAGCGTGACAGGAAGGGATAGAGAGCTACAAATATAACAGAGTGTGACAGGAAGGGATAGAGAGCTACAAATCAAACAGAGTGTGACAGGAAGGGATAGAGAGCTACAAATCTAACAGATCATGACAGGAAGGGAGAGAGAGACACAAATCTAACAGTGTGACAGGAAGGGATAGAGAGCTACAAATCTAACAGAGTGTGACAGGAAGGGATAGAGAGCTACAAATCTAACAGAGTGTGACAGGAAGGGATAGAGAGACACAAATCTAACAGTGTGACAGGAAGGGATAGAGAGCTACAAATCTAACAGAGTGTGACAGGAAGGGATAGAGAGCTACAAATCTAACAGAGCGTGACAGGAATGGATAGAGAGCTACAAATCTAACAGAGTGTGACAGGAAGGGATAGAGAGACACAAATCTAACAGAGTGTGACAGGAAGGGATAGAGAGCTACAAATCTAACAGATCATGACAGGAAGGGATAGAGAGCTACAAATCTAACAGAGTGTGACAGGAAGGGATAGAGAGCTACAAATCTAACAGAGTGTGACAGGAAGGGATAGAGAGCTACAAATCTAACAGAGTGTGACAGGAAGGGATAGAGAGACACAAATCTAACAGAGTGTGACAGGAAGGGATAGAGAGCTACAAATCGAACAGAGTGTGACAGGAAGGGATAGAGAGCTACAAATCTAACAGAGTGTGACAGGAAGGGATAGAGAGCTACAAATCTAACAGAGTGTGACAGGAAGGGACAGAGAGCTACAAATCTAACGGAGTGTGACAGGAAGGGATAGAGAGCTACAAATCTAACAGAGTGTGACAGGAAGGGATAGAGAGCTACAAATCTAACAGAGCGTGACAGGAAGGGATCGAGAGCTACAAATCTAACAGAGTGTGACAGGAAGGGATAGAGAGCTACAAATCTAACAGAGTGTGACAGGAAGGGATAGAGAGCTACAAATCTAACAGAGCGTGACAGGAAGGGATAGAGAGGCACAAATCTAACAGAGCGTGACAGGAAGGGATAGAGAGCTACAAATCTAACAGAGCGTGACAGGAAGGGATAGAGAGCTACAAATCTAACAGAGTGTGACAGGAAGGGATAGAGAGCTACAAATCGAACAGAGAGTGACAGGAAAGGATAGAGAGCTACAAATCTAACAGAGTGTGACAGGAAGGGATAGAGAGACACAAATCTAACAGAGTGTGCCAGGAAGGGATAGAGAGCTACAAATCTAACAGAGTGTGACAGGAAGGGATAGAGAGCTACAAATCGAACAGAGAGTGACAGGAAAGGATAGAGAGCTACAAATCTAACAGAGTGTGACAGGAAGGGATAGAGAGCTACAAATCTAACAGAGCGTGACAGGAAGGGATAGAGAGCTACAAATCTAACAGAGCGTGACAGGAAGGGATAGAGAGCTACAAATCTAACAGAGTGTGACAGGAAGGGATAGAGAGCTACAAATCTAACAGAGTGTGACAGGAAGGGATAGAGAGCTACAAATCTAACAGAGTGTGACAGGAAGGGATAGGGAGCTACAAATCTAACAGAGTGTGACAGGAAGGGATAGAGAGACACAAATCTAACAGACTGTGACAGGAAGGGATAGAGAGCTACAAATATAACAGAGTGTGACAGGAAGGGATAGAGAGCTACAAATCTAACAGAGTGTGACAGGAAGGGATAGAGAGCTACAAATCGAACAGAGAGTGACAGGAAAGGATAGAGAGCTACAAATCTAACAGAGTGTGACAGGAAGGGATAGAGAGCTACAAATCTAACAGAGCGTGACAGGAAGGGATAGAGAGCTACAAATCTAACAGAGCGTGACAGGAAGGGATAGAGAGCTACAAATCTAACAGAGTGTGACAGGAAGGGATAGAGAGCTACAAATCTAACAGAGTGTGACAGGAAGGGATAGAGAGCTACAAATCTAACAGAGTGTGACAGGAAGGGATAGAGAGACACAAATCTAACAGAGTGTGACAGGAAGGGATAGAGAGCTACAAATCTAACAGAGCGTGACAGGAAGGGATAGAGAGCTACAAATCTAACAGAGCGTGACAGGAAGGGATAGGGAGCTACAAATCTAACAGAGTGTGACAGGAAGGGATAGAGAGACACAAATCTAACAGACTGTGACAGGAAGGGATAGAGAGCTACAAATCTAACAGAGTGTGACAGGAAGGGATAGAGAGCTACAAATCTAACAGAGCGTGACAGGAAGGGATAGAGAGCTACAAATCTAACAGTGTGTGACAGGAAGGGATAGAGAGCTACAAATCTAACAGAGTGTGACAGGAAGGGATAGAGAGCTACAAATCTAACAGAGTGTGACAGGAAGGGATAGAGAGCTACAAATCTAACAGAGTGTGACAGGAAGGGATAGAGAGCTACAAATATAACAGAGTGTGACAGGAAGGGATAGAGAGCTACAAATCTAACAGAGTGTGACAGGAAGGGATAGAGAGCTACAAATCTAACAGAGCATGACAGGAAGGGATAGAGAGCTACAAATCTAACAGAGTGTGACAGGAAGGGATAGAGAGCTACACATCTAACAGAGTGTGACAGGAAGGGATAGAGAGCTACAAATCTAACAGAGTGTGACAGGAAGGGATAGAGAGACACAAATCTAACAGTGTGACAGGAAGGGATAGAGAGCTACAAATCTAACAGAGTGTGACAGGAAGGGATAGAGAGCTACAAATCTAACAGAGCGTGACAGGAATGGATAGAGAGCTACAAATCTAACAGAGTGTGACAGGAAGGGATAGAGAGACACAAATCTAACAGAGTGTGACAGGAAGGGATAGAGAGCTACAAATCTAACAGATCATGACAGGAAGGGATAGAGAGCTACAAATCTAACAGAGTGTGACAGGAAGGGATAGAGAGCTACAAATCTAACAGAGTGTGACAGGAAGGGATAGAGAGCTACAAATCTAACAGAGTGTGACAGGAAGGGATAGAGAGACACAAATCTAACAGAGTGTGACAGGAAGGGATAGAGAGCTACAAATCGAACAGAGTGTGACAGGAAGGGATAGAGAGCTACAAATCTAACAGAGTGTGACAGGAAGGGATAGAGAGCTACAAATCTAACAGAGTGTGACAGGAAGGGACAGAGAGCTACAAATCTAACGGAGTGTGACAGGAAGGGATAGAGAGCTACAAATCTAACAGAGTGTGACAGGAAGGGATAGAGAGCTACAAATCTAACAGAGCGTGACAGGAAGGGATCGAGAGCTACAAATCTAACAGAGTGTGACAGGAAGGGATAGAGAGCTACAAATCTAACAGAGTGTGACAGGAAGGGATAGAGAGCTACAAATCTAACAGAGCGTGACAGGAAGGGATAGAGAGGCACAAATCTAACAGAGCGTGACAGGAAGGGATAGAGAGCTACAAATCTAACAGAGCGTGACAGGAAGGGATAGAGAGCTACAAATCTAACAGAGTGTGACAGGAAGGGATAGAGAGCTACAAATCGAACAGAGAGTGACAGGAAAGGATAGAGAGCTACAAATCTAACAGAGTGTGACAGGAAGGGATAGAGAGACACAAATCTAACAGAGTGTGCCAGGAAGGGATAGAGAGCTACAAATCTAACAGAGTGTGACAGGAAGGGATAGAGAGCTACAAATCGAACAGAGAGTGACAGGAAAGGATAGAGAGCTACAAATCTAACAGAGTGTGACAGGAAGGGATAGAGAGCTACAAATCTAACAGAGCGTGACAGGAAGGGATAGAGAGCTACAAATCTAACAGAGCGTGACAGGAAGGGATAGAGAGCTACAAATCTAACAGAGTGTGACAGGAAGGGATAGAGAGCTACAAATCTAACAGAGTGTGACAGGAAGGGATAGAGAGCTACAAATCTAACAGAGTGTGACAGGAAGGGATAGGGAGCTACAAATCTAACAGAGTGTGACAGGAAGGGATAGAGAGACACAAATCTAACAGACTGTGACAGGAAGGGATAGAGAGCTACAAATATAACAGAGTGTGACAGGAAGGGATAGAGAGCTACAAATCTAACAGAGTGTGACAGGAAGGGATAGAGAGCTACAAATCGAACAGAGAGTGACAGGAAAGGATAGAGAGCTACAAATCTAACAGAGTGTGACAGGAAGGGATAGAGAGCTACAAATCTAACAGAGCGTGACAGGAAGGGATAGAGAGCTACAAATCTAACAGAGCGTGACAGGAAGGGATAGAGAGCTACAAATCTAACAGAGTGTGACAGGAAGGGATAGAGAGCTACAAATCTAACAGAGTGTGACAGGAAGGGATAGAGAGCTACAAATCTAACAGAGTGTGACAGGAAGGGATAGAGAGACACAAATCTAACAGAGTGTGACAGGAAGGGATAGAGAGCTACAAATCTAACAGAGCGTGACAGGAAGGGATAGAGAGCTACAAATCTAACAGAGCGTGACAGGAAGGGATAGGGAGCTACAAATCTAACAGAGTGTGACAGGAAGGGATAGAGAGACACAAATCTAACAGACTGTGACAGGAAGGGATAGAGAGCTACAAATCTAACAGAGTGTGACAGGAAGGGATAGAGAGCTACAAATCTAACAGAGCGTGACAGGAAGGGATAGAGAGCTACAAATCTAACAGTGTGTGACAGGAAGGGATAGAGAGCTACAAATCTAACAGAGTGTGACAGGAAGGGATAGAGAGCTACAAATCTAACAGAGTGTGACAGGAAGGGATAGAGAGCTACAAATCTAACAGAGTGTGACAGGAAGGGATAGAGAGCTACAAATATAACAGAGTGTGACAGGAAGGGATAGAGAGCTACAAATCTAACAGAGTGTGACAGGAAGGGATAGAGAGCTACAAATCTAACAGAGCATGACAGGAAGGGATAGAGAGCTACAAATCTAACAGAGTGTGACAGGAAGGGATAGAGAGCTACACATCTAACAGAGTGTGACAGGAAGGGATAGAGAGCTACAAATCTAACAGAGTGTGACAGGAAGGGATAGAGAGCTACACATCTAACAGAGTGTGACAGGAAGGGATAGAGAGCTACAAATCTAACAGAGTGTGACAGGAAGGGATAGAGAGCTACAAATCCTACAGATCATGACAGGAAGGGATAGAGAGCTACAAATCTAACAGAGTGTGACAGGAAGGGATAGAGAGCTACAAATCTAACAGAGTGTGCCAGGAAGGGATCGAGAGGCACAAATCTACCATTGAATCCACAGAACAGACTCGAGTTTATTTAAGCATAAAACAGTAAAACTGAAGGCTTTGTATCTGAAGGCACGAAGTTTTCCAAATGAAACACATGAGCTGCGAGTGCACATTGACATAAATAATGATGATTTGGTAGCCGTTAGGGAGGCATGGATTAGGAGCTGAATATTGAAGGGTTGTTCGGAAGTGCAGCAAGTGAGGGAAAGTTGAAGGTACGACTGTTATTTAACGATGGTATTAGAGCAGTAGAGATGGACACCTCAGTTCCGGAAACCAGGATTGGGTAGAGATGAGAAATGGTAAAGGAAAGAAGTTGTGGGAGTTGTGTACAGGCCCCCAAACTGTAACCACACGGTAGGAAGAATTGATGGCAGCTTGTCAGGGAGCCACAGCGATAATCATGGAAGATTTAATTTACATATAGACTGGAAAATTCAGATGGGCAAAGATAGTCTGGATGGGGAGTACACAATATTTTCAGGATTGTTTCTTAGAACAACAGGTTATTATCCCAGGGAGCAGGTGTTTCTAGACCTGGTGTGGTGCAACAAGATGGGATTAATGAATGATCTCATAGTGAACACATCCCAAGGTGCCAGCAGCCATTATATGATTGAATTTTACATCCAGTTTGAGGGAGAGAGGAGTGGGTCTGAGACTATGTTTTTGAACTTAATTAAGGGCAACTATGGGGGCAGGAAAGCAGAGTTGGCTAAAGCGAATTGGAGAATTAGTTTAAGGGGTCGGCCAGTTGAGATGCAGTGGCCAATATTTAAGGGGATATTTCAGGATCGGCAGAATAGGTGCATTCCAATGAGTAAGAACAATTCCAACCATCTGCGGTTAACTAGAAAGGTTAAAGATAGTATCAAACTTAAAGAGAAAGTATATAATTGTGTAAAGTGAGGCAAGTGAGAAGATTGGACAGAATATATGGAATAGCAGTGCATGACTAAAAGATTAATAAGGAGGGAAAAATTAGAGTTTGAGAGAAAGCTATCCAGAAATATAAAAACAGATAGCAAATGTTTCTAGAAATATTTAAAATATAAACGAGTTAACAAAGTGACAGCTGACGCTGTAGGAAGTAAGGCTGGAGAATTGATAATGGAAAACAAGGAGATGGCAGATGAATTGAGCAGGTATTTTGCATCAGTTTTCACTACAGAGGGAATAAGGAACATTCCGGAAGCTGCTATAAACTGGGGAATGGAAGGGAGGAACTCTGGAAAATGACAGTCACTAGAGAAGTGGTACTGAGTAAATTGTTGGAGCTGCGGGCTGACAAGTGCCTGGGTCCTAATGGATTCATCCTCGGATTTAAAAAGAAGGGTCTGGTCAGATAGTTGAAGTTACCTAGATTTTGGGAGGGTCATATTAGATTGGAAGATAAAACATGTAACTCCATTATTCAAAAAAGGGAGGGAGACAGAAAGTGGGAAACTACAGGCCAGTTAGATAACATCTGTCATAGGGAAAATGTCAGAAACTATTATTAAAGACGTTACAGCAGGGCACTTGGATAACCTCAGGGTCATCAGGCAGAGTCTCCATGGTTTTGTGAAAGGAAAATTGTGTTTAACCAACTTATTGGAGTTATTTGAGGAAGTAATGTGCAGTGGATAAAGGGAAGCAGCTAGATGTGCTGGACTTAGATTTCCAGAGGGCATTTGATAAGTTGCTACTTCAAAGATTATTGCAGAAAATAGATATAGAGAGTGACAAGGTATTGGAGGTGTCAACAGGCCTAAAAGTGGACAAATCTCCAGGTCCAGATGATTTGTGTCCCAGACTGCTGAGGGAGGCAAGGGAGGAGATCGCAGGGGCTCTGACCCAAATTTTTAATTCCTCTCTGGCCATGGGGGAGATGCCAGAGGACTGGAGAACAGCTAATGTGGTTCCACTATTTAAGAAGGGTTGTAGAGATAAGCCAGGGAGCTACAGACCAGTGAGTCTCATGTCAGTGGTAGGGAAACTATTGGAGAAAGTTCTGAAGGAGAGAATCTATCTCCACTTGGAGAGGCAAGGTTTGATCAGGGATAGTCAGCATGGCTTTGTCAGAGGGAGGTCATGCCAAACAAATTGGATTGAATGTTTTGAGGAGGTGACCAGGTGTGTACATGAGGGTAGTGCAGTGGATGTAGTTTATATGGATTTCAGCAAAGCCTTTGTCAAGGATGCTTCAGTGACTGGAAGCCAGTGTCCAGTGGTGTACCACAGGGATCTGTGCTGGGTCCCCTATTATTTGTCAGTTATATAAACGACATAGATGACTATGTGGGGGGTAGGATTAGCAAGTTTGCGGATGACACAAAGATTGGCCGGGTGGTTGACAGTGGGCCAAGTGCTGGTCAATGGGATTAGGTAGGTAGGTCAGGTGTTTATCACAGTGTCGGTACAGACTCGATGGGCTGAAGGGCCTCTTCTGCATTCTGTGAGATTCTGTGAAAATAAAAGCTCCTGGTGTAGGGAGCAACATATTGACATGGATAGAGGATTGGCTGGTGAACAGGAAGCAGACAGTTGGCATAAATGGGTCTTCTTCTGGTTGGCAGGATGTGACAAGTGGTGTAAAACAGGGATCAGTGCTGGGACCTCAACCGTTTACAATTTATACCAATGACTTGGATGAAGGGATGGATGGAATGGTGGCCAAATTTGGTGAAGACACAATGATAGGTAGGAGCGGAAGAGGACATAAGGAGGCTACAAACAGATCGAGGTAGGTTAACGAGGTAGGGCAAGGGTCTGACACATGGAGTATAATGTGAAATGTCCATTTTGGCAGGAAGAATATCTAAATGGTGAGAGATTGCAGAGCTCTGAGGTGCAGAGGGATCTGGGTGTCCTAGTGGATGAATCACAGAAGGTTAGTATGAAGTGTGTTATCTAAATGGTGAGAGATTGCAGAGCTCTGAGACGCAGAGGGATCTGGGTGTCCTAGTGCATGAATCACAGAAGGTTAGTATGAAGTGTATTATCTAAATGGTGAGAGATTGCAGAGCTCTGAGGTACAGAGGGATCTGGGTGTCCTAGTGCATGAATCACAGAAGGTTAGTATGAAGTGTATTATCTAAATGGTGAGAGATTGCAGAGCTCTGAGACACAGAGGGATCTGGGTGTCCTAGTGCATGAATCACAGAAGGTTAGTATGAAGTGTATTATCTAAATGGTGAGAGATTGCAGAGCTCTGAGGTACAAAGGGATCTGGGTGTCCTAGTGCATGAATCACAGAAGGTTAGTATGAAGTGTATTATCTAAATGGTGAGAGATTGCAGAGCTCTGAGACACAGAGGGATCTGGGTGTCCTAGTGCCTGAATCACAGAAGGTTAGTATGAAGTGTATTATCTAAATGGTGAGAGATTGCAGAGCTCTGAGGTGCAGAGGGATCTGGGTGTCCTAGTGCATGAATCACAGAAGGTTAGTATGAAGTGTATTATCTAAATGGTGAGAGATTGCAGAGCTCTGAGACACAGAGGGATCTGGGTGTCCTAGTGCATGAATCACAGAAGGTTAGTATGAAGTGTGTTATCTAAATGGTGAGAGATTGCAGAGCTCTGAGACACAGAGGGATCTGGGTGTCCTAGTGCATGAATCACAGAAGGTTAGTATGAAGTGTATTATCTAAATGGTGAGAGATTGCAGAGCTCTGAGACACAGAGGGATCTGGGTGTCCTAGTGCATGAATCACAGAAAGTTAGTTATGTAGGTACAGTGGGTATTTGGGGAAGCTAATAGAATTTTGCTTATTATGAAATTAAATATAAAAGTAGGGAGGTTATGCTCCAGCTGTACAGGGCACTGGTGAGACCACATCTGGAGTGTCGTGTACAGAGTTGGTCTCCTTATTTAAGGAAGGATATAAATGCATGGAAACCAGTTCAGAGAAGGTTTTCCAGACTAACACCTGGAATGGGAGCGTTGTCTTATGAAGAAAGGTCAGACAGGTTAGACTTGTATCCACTGGAGTTTAGAAGAGCAAGAGGCAACTCGAATGAAACCTTTAAGGTCCTGAGGGAGTCTTGGACATGGGGGCGTGGAGAAGGTGTTTCCTCTTGTGGGAGAATCTAGAACAAGGGGGGAGGGGGAGGTCACTGTTTAAAAATAAGGGGTGTCAATTTCTAATGGGAATGAGGTAACTTGATTCCTCTCCGAGGGTGGTGAGTGTTTGTAACTCCTTCCTCAAAAGGCAGTGGAAGCAAAGTCTCTGAATATTTTTACAGCGAGGTGGAGAGGAGATTGTTAAACAGACGGACTGAGAGCTGCTCTCTGCTTTACCCCGATTCAGTGAAACCTCAGAGGGCTGCGAAGATTTCACAGGGATGGTCTGCAAGAAGCCCCAAGACTGATAAATTCAGGACATGGGGTCATCAAAAAACAATAGGAGCAGGAGGAGGCCATTCGGTCCCTGATGGTTGATCTGATTGTGGCCTTCACTCCACTTCCCTGTCAACCTCCCCGCCTCATTACCCTCCACTCTCTCGTGGATGGAGAATCTGTCTCACTCAGCCTCGAGTATATTCAGTTCTATTAGCTTCCCCAAATACCCACTGTACCTACATAACTAACTTTCTGTGATTCATGCACTAGGACACCCAGATCCCTCTGTGTCTCAGAGCTCTGCAATCTCTCACCATTTAGATAACACACTTCACACTAACCTTCTGTGATTCATGCACTAGGACACCCAGATCCCTCTGCGTCTCAGAGCTCTGCAATCTCTCACCATTTAGATAATACACTTCATACTAACCTTCTGTGATTCATGCACTAGGACGCCCAGATCCCTCTGTGTCTCAGAGCTCTGCAATCTCTCACCATTTAGATAATACACTTCATACTAACCTTCTGTGATTCATGCACTAGGACACCCAGATCCCTCTGTACCTCAGAGCTCTGCAATCTCTCACCATTTAGATAATACACTTCATACTAACCTTCTGTGATTCATGCACTAGGACACCCAGATCCCTCTGTACCTCAGAGCTCTGCAATCTCTCACCATTTAGATAATACACTTCATACTAACCTTCTGTGATTCATGCACTAGGACACCCAGATCCCTCTGTACCTCAGAGCTCTGCAATCTCTCACCATTTAGATAATACACTTCATACTAACCTTCTGTGATTCATGCACTAGGACACCCAGATCCCTCTGTACCTCAGAGCTCTGCAATCTCTCACCATTTAGATAATACACTTCATACTAACCTTCTGTGATTCATGCACTAGGACACCCAGATCCCTCTGCACCTCAGAGCTCTGCAATCTCTCACCATTTAGATAATTCACTTCATACTAACCTTCTGTGATTCATGCACTAGGACACCCAGATCCCTCTGTGTCTCAGAGCTCTGCAATCTCTCACCATTTAGATAATACACTTCATACTAACCTTCTGTGATTCGTGCACTAGGACACCCAGATCCCTCTGTACCACAGCCTTCCGTAGTCTCTCTCCAATTCAATCACATTCTGATTTTCTATTCTTCCCACCAAAGAGGACAATTTCACATTTTCCCACATTATCCCCCATCTGCCAAGTATTGTTTCCCCACTCACCTAACCTATCAATAGCCCTTTGCAGACTCCGCACAGCTTTCTACCCTACCATCAGCAATTCTGACTCCAATACCATCGGCCCCTTCAACAAAGTCATTAATAATCCTCACAATCTGCCTAAAATCAACAAAGAGTCGGAATGCAAAGCTGTAACTTTAGTCCAGATGCCAAGTCAGACCGTCAGTCAAATGTTAAACTTCAATAAGTTTAATAAGAAATGAAATAACACAGAGACAAAATAAACTTTTTATATTCATTCCCAGGATATGGGCCTTGCTGGCCGGGCCCAGCATTTATTACCCATCCCTAATTGCCCCTTGAGAATGTGGTGGTGAGCTGCCCTCTTGGACCACTGCAGTCCCTGTGGTGTAGGTACATCCACTGCGCTGTTAGGGAGGGAGTTCCAGGATTTTGTCCGTGTGGGGTAGGTACACCCACAGCGCTGTTAGGGAGGGAGTTCCAGGATTTTGTCCCTGTGGTGTAGGTACACCCACTGTGCTGTTAGGGAGGAGTTCCAGGATTTTGTCCCTGTGGTGTAGGTACACCCACAGTGCTGTTAGGGAGGGAGTTGCAGGATATTGTCCCCTGTGGTGTAGGTTCACCCAATGTGCTGTTAGGGAGGGAGTTCCAGGATTTTGTCCCCTGTGGTGTAGGTACACCCATGGTGCTGTTAGGGAGGGAGTTCCAGGATTTTGTCCCTGTGGTGTAGGTACACCCACAGTGCTGTTAGGGAGGGAGTTCCAGGATTTTGTCCCTGTGGTGTAGGTACACCCACGGTGCTGTTAGGGAGAGAGTTTCAGGATTTTGTCCCTGTGGTGTAGGTACATCCACTGCGCTGTTAGGGAGGGAGTTCCAGGATTTTGTCCCTGTGGTGTAGGTACACCCACAGCGCTGTTAGGGAGGGAGTTCCAGGATTTTGTCCCTGTGGTGTAGGTACACCCACAGCGCTGTTAGGGAGGGAGTTCCAGGATTTTGTCCCCTGTGGTGTAGGTACACCCACGCCGCTGTTAGGGAGGGAGTTCCAGGATTTTGTCCCTGTGGTGTAGGTACACCCACAGCGCTGTTAGGGAGGGAGTTCCAGGATTTTGTCCCCTGTGGTGTAGGTACACCCACAGCGCTGTTAGGGTGGGAGTTCCAGGATTTTGTCCCTGTGGTGTAGGTACACCCACAGCGCGGTTAGGGAGGGAGTTCCAGGATTTTGTCCTGCGGTGTAGGTACACCCACAGTGGTGTTAGGGAGGGTGTTCCAGGATTTTGTCCCCTGTGGTGTAGGTACACCCACAGCGCTGTTAGGGAGGGAGTTCCAGGAATTTGTCCCCTGCGGTGTAGGTACACCCACAGCGCTGTTAGGGAGGGAGTTCCAGGATTTTGTCCCTGTGGTGTAGGTACACCCACTGTGCTGTTAGGGAGGAGTTCCAGGATTATGTCCCTGTGGTGTAGGTACACCCACAGCGCTGTTAGGGAGGGAGTTCCAGGATTTTGTCCCCTGTGGTGTAGGTACACCCACGGCGCTGTTAGGGAGGGAGTTCCAGGATTTTGTCCCCTGTGGTGTAGGTACACCCACAGCGCTGTTAGGGAGGGAGTTCCAGGATTTTGTCCCTGTGGTGTAGGTACACCCACTGTGCTGTTAGGGAGGGAGTTCCAGGATTTTGTCCCCTGTGGTGTAGGTACACCCACAGCACTGTTAGGGAGGGAGTTCCAGGATTTTGTCCCTGTGGTGTAGGTACACCCACAGCGCTGTTAGGGAGGGAGTTCCAGGATTTTGTCCCTGTGGTGTAGGTACACCCACAGCGCTGTTAGGGAGGGAGTTCTAGGATTTTGACCCAGTGACAGTGAAGGAACGGCCGATATATTTCCAAGTCGGGATGGTGAGGGGCTCGGAGGGGAACTTCCAGGTGGTGGGTGTTCCCCATGTGTCTGCTGCCCTTGTCCTTCTAGATGGTAGAGGCCGTGGGTTTGGGCGGCGCTGTCGAAGGAGCCTTGGCGAGTTGCTGCAGTGCATCTTGTAGATGGTACACACGCTGCTGCTACTGTGCGTCGGTGGGTGGAGGGAGTGAATGTTTGTGGATGGGGGGCCGATCGAGCTGGGGGTGGGGGGCTGCTTTTTCCTGGACGGTGTCGAGCTTCTCGAGTGTTGTGGGAGCTGCCACTCATCCAGGTAAGTGGGGGAGTGTCCCATCCCACTCCTGACTTGTACCTTGTAGATGGTGGACAGGCTTTGGGGGGAGTCAGGAGGTGAGTTACTCTCCGCAGGATTCCCAGCCTCTGCCCTGCTCTTGTAGCCGCAGGATTTCTATGGCTGGTCCAGTTCAGTAAAAGAACCAGAGAAGGGGAGATGAGGAGGATATTTTTTACTCAGTGAGTTGCTGTGATCTGGAAGGCGCTGCCTGGAAGGACAGTGGAAGCAGATTCAATAGGAACTCTCAAAAGGAATCGGATTTCACACAGATATCTCCCTGGTTACTTCACTAGTTATCTCTCTGGTTCTACCCCTAGTTTTCTCCCTATTTATCCCAGAGTTATATCAATAGTTATTGCCCTGGTTACCTTCCTAGTTATCTCCCTGGTTTTTTAGTTATCTCCCTGGTTATCACCCTAGGTATCTCACAGATGTATTAATAGTTCTATCCCTGGTTCTCTCACTAGTTATCCCACAGTGGTATCAATAGTTATCACCCTGGTTATCTTCCTGGTTATGGCCCCAGTTATCTCCCTGGTTCTGTAGTTATTTCCCTGGTTATCTCCCTAGTAATCTCACAGTTGTATCAATACTTATCTTCCCGGTTTTCTCCCAGGTTATCCCAAGTTGAATCAATAGTTACCTCCCTGGTTATCTCCCTGGTTATCCCACAGTTGTATTAATAATTATCTCCCTAGTTCTCTCCCTTGTTCTCTCCCTGGTTAACCCACAGTTATCTCCCTAGGTATCTCCCTGGTCCCCTCCCTAGTTACCTCCCTGGTTATCGCATAGTTGTATTAATAATTATCTCCTTAGTTATCTCCCTTGTTCTCTCCCTGGTTATCCCATAATTGTATTAATAGTTATCTTCCTAGGTATCTGCCTGGTTACCTCCCTTGTTCTCTCCCTGGTATTCCCAGTTGTATGAATAGTTATCTCCCCAGTTATCTCCTTGGTTATTCCCCTCGTTATCTTCCTGGTTCTCTCCTTTGTTATCCCACAATTGTATCAATAGTTATATTCCTAGTTATCTCCCTGGTTGTCTACATGGTTATCTCCCTGGTTATCTCCCTAGTTATTCCACAGTTGTATCAATAGTTATATTCCTAGTTATCTCCCTGGTTATCTCCCTAGTTATTCCACAGTTGTATCAATAGTTATCTCCCTAGTTATCTCCCTGGTTATCTCCCTAGTTATCCAACAGTTGTCTTAATAGTTATTGACCTAGTTCTCTCCCATGTTCCCTCTCTAGTTCTCACCACGTTTCTCTCCCTGGTTATCCCACAGTTTATAAATAGTTCTCTTACTAGTTATCCCACAGTTGTATCAATCATTACCTGCCTGGCCTTCTCCCTGGTTGTCCCACTATTTTATCAATAGTTATCTCCCAGGTTATCTCCCCACATATCCCACAGTTGTATTAACAGATATCTCCCTAATTATCTCCCTGGTTCTTTCCCTGGTTATCCGACAGATGTATCAATAGTTATCTCCCTGCTTATCCCACAGATGTATCAATAGTTATCACCCTGGTTATCTCCCTGGTTATCTTCAGAGTTATCGCCCTGGTTCCCTCCCTGGTTCCCTCCCTGGTTATCTCCCTAGTTTTCCAACAGTTATATCAATAGTTATTGCCCTGGTTCTCTCCCATGTTCCCTCTCTAGTTCTCGCCCCGTTTCTCTCCCGGGTTATCCCACAGATGGAATAATACTTATATCCCTAGATCTCTCCTTGGTTCTCTCCCTAGTTATCTCCCTGTCAATCCCACAGTTATATCAATAATTACCTCCGTTGTTCTCTCCCTAGTTACCTCCTTAGTTATCCCACAGTTGTATTAATAGTTATCTCTCTAGTTATCCCCTTGTTATTTCCCTAGTGATCTCCATATTTATCTTCCTGATTCTCTCCCTGCTTATCCCACAGCTGTATCAATAGTTATCTCCCTAGTTATCCCACAGCTGTATCAATAGTTATCTCCCTAGTTATCCCACAGCTGTATCAATAGTTATCTCCCTAGTTATCCCACAGCTGTATCAATAGTTCTCCCTGCTTATCCCACAGCTGTATCAATAGTTATCTCCCTGCTTATCCCACAGCTGTATCAATAGTTATCTCCCTAGTTATCCCACAGCTGTATCAATAGTTATCTCCCTAGTTATCCCACAGCTGTATCAATAGTTATCTCCCTGCTTATCCCACAGCTGTATCAATAGTTATCTCCCTAGTTATCCCACAGCTGTATCAATAGTTATCTCCCTAGTTATCCCACAGTTGTATCAATAGATATCTCCCTAGTTATCCCACAGCTGTATCAATAGTTATCTCCCTAGTTATCCCACAGCTGTATCAATAGTTATCTCCCTGCTTATCCCACAGCTGTATCCATAGTTATCTCCCTAGTTATCCCACAGCTGTATCAATAGTTATTTCCCTAGTTATCCCACAGCTGTATCAATAGTTATCTCCCTGCTTATCCCACAGCTGTTTCAATAGTTATCTCCCTAGTTATCCCACAGCTGTATCAATAGTTATCTCCCTAGTTATCCCACAGTTGTATCAATAGATATCTCCCTAGTTATCCCACAGCTGTATCAATAGTTATCTCCCTAGTTATCCCACAGCTGTATCAATAGTTATCTCCCTGCTTATCCCACAGCTGTATCAATAGTTATCTCCCTAGTTATCCCACAGCTGTATCAATAGTTATCTCCCTAGTTATCCCACAGCTGTATCAATAGTTATCTCCCTGCTTATCCCACAGCTGTTTCAATAGTTATCTCCCTAGTTATCCCACAGCTGTATCAATAGTTATCTCCCTGCTTATCCCACAGCTGTATCAATAGTTATCTCCCTAGTTATCCCACAATTGTATCAATAGTTATCTCCCTGCTTATCCCACAGCTGTATCAATAGTTATCTCCCTAGTTATCCCACAGCTGCATAAATAGTTATCTCCCGGCTTATCCCACAGCTGTATCAATAGTTATCTCCCTAGTTATCCCACAGTTGTATCAATAGTTATCTCCCTAGTTATCCCACAGCTGTATCAATAGTTATCTCCCTGCTTATCCCACAGCTGTATCAATAGTTATCTCCCTAGTTATCCCACAGCTGTATCAATAGTTATCTCCCTAGTTATCCCACAGCTGTATCAATAGTTATCTCCCTGCTTATCCCACAGCTGTATCAATAGTTATCTCCCTAGTTATCCCACAGCTGTATCAATAGTTATCTCCCTAGTTATCCCACAGCTGTATCAATAGTTATCTCCCTAGTTATCCCACAGTTGTATCAATAGTTATCTCCCTAGTTATCCCACAGCTGTATCAATAGTTATCTCCCTAGTTATCCCACAGCTGTATCAATAGTTATCTCCCTGGTTATCCCACAGTTGTATCAATAGTTATCTCCCTAGTTATCCCACAGCTGTATCAATAGTTATCTCCATGGTTTCTCCCTGATTATCCCTCAGTTGTATCGGTAGTTATTTCCCTGGTTATGTCACTGGTTATCTCATTGTTTTTATCACTGCTTATATCACTGGTTATCCCACTGATTATGTCCCCGGTTATCCCACTGGTGATCTCCCTGGTTATCCCACTGGTTATCTCCCTGGTTATCCCACTGGATATCCCACTGGTTATCTCCCTGGTTATCCCACTGGTTATCCCACTGGTTATCACCCTGGTTATCTGCCTGGTTATCCCACTGGTTATCCCACTGGTTATCACCCTGGTTATCACCCTGGTTATCTGCCTGGTTATCCCACTGGTTATCCCACTGGTTATCTCCCTGGTTATCCCACTGATTATCACCCTGGTTATCTCTCTGGTTATCTCCCTGGTTATCCCACTGGTTATCTCCCTGGTTATCCCACTGGTTATCCCACTGGTTATCTCCCTGGTTATCACCCTGGTTATCTCTCTGGTTACCTCCCTGGTTATCCCACTGGTTATCTCCCTGGTTATCCCACTGGTTATCTGCCTGGTTACCCCACAGTTAAGCCACAGGTTAACCCTACCTGCTGCCGGTTGAACAGCCCCCATTATTAGAACGCAGCACAGAAAGGGTGAGATTTTCCAGCGTAAATTATTTCCTTAAACACAGGGAAAAACATAAATTACTGCAGGGACATGGGAGCGAGCAGAGATTAACGTGAAAGAAAGAGAGAGAGAGAGAGATACAGAGACAGAGAGAGAGAGTGAGAGAGAGTGAGAGATACAGACAGAGAGTGAGAAAGAGAGAGAGTGAGAGAGAGAGAGTGAGAGAGAGATACAGAGACACAGACAGAAAGAGAGAGAGTGAGAGAGACAGAGACACAGAGAGAGAGAGTGAGAGATACAGAGACAGAGGGAGAGATAGAGAGAGAGATACAGAGACAGAGACAGAGAGAGTGAGAGAGACACAGAGACAGAAAGAGAGAGAGTGAGAGAGAGAGTGAGAGAGAGATACAGAGACACAGACAGAAAGAGAGAGAGTGTGAGAGAGAGTGAGAGAGACAGAGACACAGAGAGAGAGAGAGTGAGAGATACAGAGACAGAGGGAGAGAGAGAGTGAGAGAGAGAGTGAGAGATACAGAGACACAGAGAGAGAAAGAGTCAGCGAGAGATACAGAAACAGAGAGAGAGAGATACAGAGACAGAGAGAGAGTGAGAGAGAGAGAGTAAGAGATACAGAGACAGAGAGAAATAGAGGGAGAGAGAGAAAGAGTGAGAGATAGAGAGAGAATGAGAGAGACTGAGTGAGAGAGATGGAGATAGAGAATGAGTGAGAGAGACAGAGACATTCAGAGAGAGAGAAAGAGTGAGAGTGATGGAGGGAGAGACACAGAGACAGAGAGAGAGAAATAGAGAGAGACAGAGAGAGGGAGAAATGGAGACAGAGAGAGGCAGGCAGAGACAGAGACAGAGACAGAGTGTCTGTGTCTCTCCCTCCATCACTCTCACTCTTTCTTTCTCTCTGTTTGCTTCTGTATTTCTCACTCTCTCTCTGTCTCTGTATCTCTGTATGGTACAGTTTATGGTACAGTTTAGGGTACAGTTTATGGTACAGTTTAAGGTACAGTTTATGGTACAGTTTATGGTATAGTTTATGGTACAGTTTATGGTACAGTTTATGGTATAGTTTATGGTACAGTTTATGGTACAGTTTAAGGTACAGTTTATGGTACAGTTTATGGTACAGTTTAAGGTACAGTTTATGGTACAGTTTATGGTACAGTTTATGGTACAGTTTAAGGTACAGTTTATGGTACAGTTTATGGTATAGTTTAAGGTACAGTTTATGGTATAGTTTATGGTACAGTTTATGGTACAGTTTATGGTATAGTTTATGGTACAGTTTAAGGTACAGTTTAAGGTACAGTTTAAGGTACAGTTTATGGTACAGTTTATGGTACAGTTTATGGTATAGTTTATGGTACAGTTTATGGTACAGTTTAAGGTACAGTTTATGGTATAGTTTAGGGTACAGTTTATGGTATAGTTTATGGTACAGTTTAAGGTACAGTTTATGGTACAGTTTATGGTACAGTTTATGGTACAGTTTAAGGTACAGTTTATGGTACAGTTTATGGTACAGTTTATGGTACAGTTTAAGGTACAGTTTATGGTACAGTTTATGGTACAGTTTAAGGTACAGTTTATGGTACAGTTTATGGTACAGTTTAAGGTACAGTTTATGGTATAGTTTAAGGTACAGTTTATGGTACAGTTTATGGTATAGTTTATGGTACAGTTTATGGTACAGTTTAAGGTACAGTTTAAGGTATAGTTTATGGTACAGTTTATGGTACAGTTTAAGGTACAGTTTATGGTATAGTTTAGGGTACAGTTTATGGTACAGTTTATGGTATAGTTTATGGTACAGTTTAAGGTACAGTTTATGGTATAGTTTATGGTATAGTTTATGGTACAGTTTTAAGGTACAGTTTATGGTACAGTTTATGGTACAGTTTAAGGTACAGTTTATGGTATAGTTATGGTATAGTTATGGTAATAGTTTATGGTACAGTTTAAGGTACAGTTTATGGTATAGTTTATGGTATAGTTTATGGTACAGTTTAAGGTACAGTTTATGGTATAGT
>JANJGN010001383.1:0-2500 GCA_026770705.1 Isurus oxyrinchus | reverse complement strand
AGAGAGGGAGAAAGAGAGAGAGATAGGCAGAGTGAAAGAGAGAGATGGGAAGAGAGAGACAGAAAGATGGGGCAGAGAGAGAGAGCGATGGGCAGTGTGAATGAGAGAGATGGGCAGAGTGTGTGAGAGTGAGCGATGGGCAGAGAGAGAGAGACAGGCAGAGGGAGAGAGAGAGAGATGGGCAGAGTGAGAGAGAGAGAGAGATGGGCAGAGAGAGAACGAGAGGGAGATGGGCAGAGTGTGTGAGAGAGAGATGGGCAGAGGGAGAGAGAGAGAGAGATGGGCAGAGTGAGAGAGAGAGAGAGAGAGATGGGCAGAGTGAGAGAGAGAGAGAGATGGGCAGAGAGAGAGAGAGAGATGGGCAGAGTGAGAGAGAGAGAGAGATGGGCAGAGTGTGTGAGAGAGAGCGAGAGATGGGCAGTGAGAGAGAGAGATGGGCAGAGAGAGAGAGAGACAGGCAGAGTGAGAGAGAGAGAGATGGGACAGAGTGAGAGAGAGAGATGGGGCAGTGTGTGAGAGAGAGGATGGGCAGAGAGAGAGAGAGAGAAATGGGTGGAGTGTGTGAGAGAGAGAGAGATGGGCAGAGGAGAGAGAGAGAGAGATGGACAGAGTGAGAGAGAGAGAGATGGGCAGAGAGAGAGAGAGCTGGGCAGAGAGAGAGAGAGAGAAAGATGGGCAGAGTGAGAGAGGAGAGAGAGAGATGGGCACGAGTGTGTGAGAGAGATGGGCAGAGTGAGAGAGAGAGATGGGCAGAGGTGTGTGAGAGAGATGGGCAGAGTGTGTGAGAGTGAGCGATGGCAGACTAAGAGAGACAGATACAGACTGAGAGACAGAGAGAGACAGAGAACAGAGACAGACAGAGAGAGAGACAGACGAGAGAGAGAGACAGAAAGAGAGAGACAGAAGTGAGAGAGAGGGAGAGAGATGGGCAGAGAGAGAACGAGAGGGAGATGGGCAGAGTGTGTGAGAGAGAGACATGGGTAGAAGAGAGAGAGAGAGAAAGATGGCCAGAGTGAGAGAGAGAGAGATGGGCAGAGAGAGAGAGAGAGATGGGCGGAGAGAGAGAGAGAGCTGGGCAGAGTGAGAGAGAGAGAGATGGGCAGAGAGAGAGAGAGATGGGCAGAGAGAGAGAGAGAGATATGGTCAGAGTGAGGAGAGAGAGATGGGCAGAGAGAGAGAGAGAGAGCTGGGCAGAGTGAGAGAGAGAGAGCTGGGCAGAGTGAGAGAGAGAGAGATGGGCAGAGAGAGAGAGAGATGGGGCAGAGAGAGAGAGAGAGATATGGTCAGAGGAGAGAGAGAGATGGGCAGAATGAGAGAGAGAGAGGCAGAGTGAGATAGAGCGAGAGAGAGAGATGGGCAGAGTGTGTGGTGAGAGGAGAGATGGGCAGAAAGAGAGAGAGAGAGAGATGGGCAGGAGTGTGAGAGAGAGAGAGATGGGCAGAGTGAGAGAGAGAGAGATGGGCAGAGTGAGAGAGAGAGATGGGCAGAGAGAGAGAGATGGGCAGAGAGAGTGAGAGAGAGAGAGGCAGAGTGAGATAGAGTGAGAGAGAGAGATGGGCAAAAAGAGAGAGAGAGATGGGCAGAGAGAGAGAGAGAGATGGGCAGAGTGAGAGAGAGAGATGGGCACAGTGAGAGAGAGAGAGATGGGCAGAGAGAGAGAGAGAGATGGGCAGAGTGTGTGAGTGAGAGAGAGATGGACAGAGTGAGAGAGAGAAATGGAGAGAGTGAGAGAGAGAGATGGGCAGAGTGAGAGAGAGAGAGAGATGTGCAGAGGTGAGAGAGAGAGAGATGGGCAGAGTGAGAGAGAGAGAGAGATGGGCAGAGTGAAAGAGAGAGAGAGATGTGCAGAGTGAGAGAGAGAGAGATGGGCAGAGTGAGAGAGGAGAGAGAGATGGGCAGAGTGAAAGAGAGAGAGAGATGTGCAGAGTGAGAGAGAGAGAGATGGACAGAGTGAGAGAGAGAGAGAGAGAGATGGGCAGAGTGAGAGAGAGAGAGATGGGCAGAGTGAGAGAGAGAGATGGGCAGAGAGAGAGAGATGGGCAGAGAGAGTGAGAGAGAGAGAGGCAGAGTGAGATAGAGTGAAAGAGAGAGATGGGCAAAAAGAGAGAGAGAGATGGGCAGAGAGAGAGAGAGAGATGGGCAGAGAGTGAGAGAGAGAGAGATGGGCACAGGAGAGAGAGGAGAGAGAGTGGGAGAGTGAAGAGAGAGAGAGATGGCAGAGTGTGTGAGTGAGAGAGAGATGGACAGAGTGAGGAGAGAGAAATGGAGAGAGTGAGAGAGAGAGATGGGCAGAGTGAGGAGAGAGAGAGAGATGTGCAGATGTGAGAGAGAGAGAGATGGGCAGAGTGAGAGAGAGAGAGAGATGGGCAGAGTGAGAAAGAGAGAGAGAGATGTGCAGAGTGAGAGAGAGAGAGATGGACGAGTAGAGAGAGAGAGAGAGGATGGGCAGAGTGGAGAGAGAGAGATGGGAGAGAGAGAGAGAGAGATGGGCAGAGAGAGA